>JAQLOL010012729.1:0-32781 GCA_029783665.1 Naso thynnoides
AAAAAGAAAGAAAGAAAAAGAAAAAAGACAGAGGTGCTTCTGCAGGTCTTAAAGCTCGAATGCTGCTGCCACCAGATCCTTTCTGTTCTGACATGAAGTAAATGCTGTTTCATGTTCAGCAGGACGGGACTGTTTTCAGAGCAGAGATACTGCCTCATTGTAACAAGCCATTTACAGGACTGCAGATGGAAAAACACAATGCTTGATGTAGCTCCTGAAGTGTGACATTCTCTCTTTCTGCTGGTTTAAAATCTTTTTTCTCTGACCCCCCCCCCCCCCCTTTTTTTTTTCACATCGTAGATCAGCAAAAGCACAAACATCCCAGAGGTCATATTTCATCTTCTTGTGCTGATTTCTTGGCCAAGTTTATATATTTATAGTGAATGTGCAGCCACCCCTGCACTTGTTTTGCATTTTAGTTTACTGACTTTCTAAACTATTAATTCAGTTTTCTTTCTAATTAGCATCTTAACTGTTCTCTTTCCTTCTGTTGAAATTAGTTTTCTTCCTCATCGTGTCTCTTTGTCTGTTCAGTGTTTTATGCCTTGTTGTTGCAATTTGTTGCTGTTGCTTTTGTTCACTCTTTGCACCAGAGCTTTCCTGTTTAGTTGCAACTTTCAGTAAGAGTGAATCCAGGCAATGAAATCATGTATTTGTTTAACTGCTGTTGTAATATAAGTGAGTCTTGTCTTGTCTCCATACATTAGTCTTTTTGTCCTGATTGAAGCTCAATTTTAGGGAGTTCTGCACACACTAGGATTGGGCTGCTTGATGTAGCTCCTGAAGTCATTAATATCGAATATTACAATATTTGCTGTCATTTGCAATATTTTTCATAATACCAAATATCAAACAGTCGTGATGGCATCTTTGGGCTTTATTCTGAAAAGAAAATGCACGCAGAGCATGTTGCTATTTGATGAGTGGGAGAGGTTGACGCAGGTAAACTGGCATGATTTAGGTATGCTTGCAATACTTTAATGTACAGACATGGAAATCTTAGCTCTGAGGACAATTTCTAAGTTACCAATTTGGCAATATTTCATGTTTAAAGCAGGAGAAAATGGCAAGCCAAGCTAAAAGATTTCTCATTTCGTTCAACTTAAAAAATATGATTCCACCCATTCAGGTGAGTATGTGCTCTTCTTCAGATCTGCACTTACATTTGTTTTTTTCATACTGTCACTGCCATGTAAAGGTAAAGGTACAGAGGTCACATATAAAGTGTACAGCATACAGTGAAATGTGTTCTCTGCATTTAACCCATCCCTGAGGAGCAGTGGGCAGCCACAGCGCAGCATATGGGGACCAACTTCAGATTCTGAGCCAGTGCCTCAGTCTAAAGTACTGACTGCAGATAGACATGCATATTATGACAGTGGGGGAAACTGGAACACTTTGAGAAAACCCATGCAAACATGGGGAGAACATGCAAACTCCACGCAGAAAGACCCTGCCCCAGCTGGGAATCAAACCCAGGACCTTCTTGCTATGAGGCCACAGTGCTAACCACTAAGACACTGTGCTGCCCAATTGACATGGATTTAGTTGTAGCTGCAACAAAAAAATAATTGTAATAATCTGTTATTTGATGACGGTGGTGGAACTATTTGTAACAAAACAGTATTAAAGATGAATTATTATTGAGGCTATTATCATTGTAATGATGATGATGATGATGGTTATGATGGTGGTTATGATGACTGCTATTATTATTTTTATCCTTATTATCAATATTATCATTACTATCAATCCTTTTTAGCAGTAGTGGCCATGGTAGTATTATCTGCTGCCTGCATTCTTAATGACTGTCCATGATAAAGTAAAATAAATAGTCCACAGAAAAAATAATTCATCCCTGCAGCTTTTCTGCTGTTAATCTTTTCTGTGTCTTTCCTGTCTGAAGGCTCAGTGACAAAGCAGCAGCATCAGTGGGCAGGACTTCTTTTCTCTCTGTAAATGCCAGGTTCATATCAGTGGGACTGTAGGTAAGGCCTATTGAGCTCAGCACAGCCTGCGCTGAATGAATCGACTGTGGAGGCTTTCAGACGAAGGTTGACTGGAAGAAGCAGATTAACTAAAGAGGTTGTTCATGTTATTCATGGACTGCAGCAAGAAGCTGATCATTTCAATTTTCCACAACCTCTGGCACACAACAAGTACGTGAAGCTGTTTTGTGTCTGTACGGGTGTCTGTTTATTTCCATAGAAGGATTTACGGCTTTATTTCACTTCCTGTATATCTCTTTTGTAGTCTCTCAAAAACCGTTTTTATCCTTCAATTTCAAACATACAGGAGCAACCTCTTGGATGTCTGTGCCTGGATGTTTCTAAGCTCCTTTTCACTGCTTTATTTTGCTCATATCATTGCCCGGTGTTCTTTAAAACAGCCTCCACATAGTGTGATCAATTACAGCATGGACACCCTATGCACAAAAAAGTCAAAGCACAGCTGAAAACAGACCAGTGTCCACTGTGTGAGGGCTGTCCGACCACACAAATGAATGGATGATCTCTGAACATGTAGCAGTTCTGAGAGAAAGGACCATGAAATGTGTAGTTGAGAAAATGTGGATGACAAGTGTTCAGTTTGAAGAGATGATGAGAAAGAGAGCTGCACAGTGCTGCCAGAACTTCCTGTAACTCATCCAAAAGTTGGAAAAATCGTTTTGCACTGAAGTAAAACACAGAAGTTTTTGCAGTTTGACCCAGACCAAATCTATTTATTGGACCAAGATTCGGGTCTTTTTTGAACGTGAATCTGAGCAGAGGTCTAATCACCATGAAACAAAAACAGCAGTATGGATAATCTGTAGTACTTTAACCTTTTAGAATGGAAAAGAACAGAGAAATTGACTGACTGTACTTTTTGCAAAACTTGGACAATTAAAACCACAATTGTTAGAGGGAGAAAATAAAACAAAATGTGGGAGATTATTTTCCGATCTTCGGCGCTTCGTTTGGTGTTTGATCACCTAAGGAAAGCAGCCTCTGTGTCAGTTATCATAAAGTAAACATGAGTTTGGCTTAAGACTGAAGGAATTTACAGCAGATGATCATTTTTACACACAGCTGCACATTCAGAAGCTAAGTGCTGTGAATCTTTGTCTCCATCTGAATTTATAGTATCATCAGCAAAGCTGAATAAGACTATATGCAGTTTTCCCTGCTTGAAAATGGGAATCCCTCATATTGCTGCATGAGGTTTTCCTCCTATAAGTAAATCTTGCTTCCTAATGGTTCTTTTCTTTGTTAAAATGCACAATGGGGTTGTCATTGTAACCCTTAGGGATAGCAAGATTGCTCCTGATTAGTCCAGGCAATAATGTTCTTCCTCCTCTCTGTGAGGTGGCATCGGAGCAACAAAGCAAACTATGGTGGAGACTTAATGCAGAGACAACATAAAGGACAGAAAGCAGACGGGCTGCTTAACATGCTGACATTTCTTGGTTTATTAGAGATGGATAGTATTAAAATGTAGACAGTATATACATGAAATATATATGCTGACATGAATAGAATCGTGTTTGTGTTCTGTGTGCTCTGTCTGGATGTGATGTGTTGTAAGTACTCCCTCACTTAAAACTGGGGTAGGCAGTTTGTTTTTTGTGTGATCTGCAAAATTACGTAAAAACCTTATAGCATGTTGTTATTCAGGTGGTCTGAAAGAAGACCAGCCTTCAGCACCTCTCCTTGACTCTGTATTTGGGCTGTAGAAAGTGAAGACAGTGATGGGATATTTTTGGCCAATCATGGTAAGAGCAAATGTTCCTATTAGCTGCTCTATGCTGTGCTTCTTAGCCCCACATGACATTGCTACGAGCTGATTGGCTGTTGAAACAAGTGACCTGCCTTATGTTCATAAACAGGCTGCTGGCTACTTGACAAGCTGAATTGCAGGTGACACCATCAGTCAACTTGAGCCAAGCTTGGACGGACCAGTTAAGTCCGCCGCAACTTCCCTGACAACTATTTCATCTCATCGTGAATCTTTGGTGTCAACTGGCCAAGAGAGAGCGACAACAAACCAAATGAAACATGAGCCAGAGCAAAACCAGAGAGGGGAGGGTGCAGCAGAGTTGCTTCTTAAGGAGTCTCATGCTACAGCTAGCTTGATTTCCAAATTTGGCCCACTCCAGTTGTAAATCCGGAGACTGCACTGCTCTGCTTATGTTGATTGGGAGCAGATTGTCTTGGTTAAATTATAGTTAACATGCTTATTTTCACAAATGTGTCAGCCTCCACAGCATGCAGCACTCCACGTTGACCTCACAGTCAGCTACTCGAGTGATGACTCAGCCAAACACTGTAAACATGTCACTGCGTGTCATTCAGCAGCAGTTTTATTTGTTTACTGAGACACAATAAGTCTGTGATGATTGATGTGAGATGGGAACTTGTTACTGCTTATTTTACAGCTGCAGGCTCCAACCATACATTGCTGACTTGCCAGGAAGAGATCTGAAGATTTAGGTGAGCTGTGGAGAACACCTGTTATGCCAGTCACTTTTCCATCACTGAGATGCACTCAGCAAGGGTTACTGTTAGGAATATTATGTGGATGGGCAGATGCATGTTTTAATTGAGCACATAAAACCAAAATACATGCCGCCCTTTTTATTATGAAGGCTCCTTTTAAACAAATGCCATTCAAAACAAGCAGCTTTGCAATAGCCCTACTTCTATAAAGCATGTTTGATTCAGTTTTATATAAACTTGGGTGACATATATTGGGCTGTCACCGACAAAATGAGTCAGGCTGCAAACTGTAAATTTAGAGGATTAAGAGAAACTAAAGTCAATTCTGATTCCAGCAGACCTGAAGCAGAGTTTGCCCTGAAAGTGATTTCCCGATTACGTCCAACTGAGCCGCTGATCGATCACTGTGTTTCTTTCGTTACCACTCCATTACCTGCACAACTGTTACGGTTGAATTGCTTACTGTCTGAAGAGCTTCATGAATGCTGACATTCAATTACAGAGGATGACAGGAGAAAGAGAGAAGAGCCCATATGCATACAAAAGTGGGACATAAATTTAACAGTTGAATCAAAAGCCATGGCCTCAGAAAATACTCAGTTGTACCAAACTTTAAAGGTTTAAAGATATCATGTTCATCCTTTATCAAATGAGGGATTGAAAGTCAGTGTTTTTGTAACTGATATAAATTAAGGCTGGAGTAATTAAATATAGAGTAATCAAGTATTTTATTGAATTTTTTGGCATTAAATCCAGTAATTAGATGCAAAATACTATGCGTGCTATATTAAATCACTTTTGCTCTATTGAAAAAAAAAACAAAAACAAAACTTTTTAAAAAATCAACCTCAGCTGCGATAACGTCTTTCTGTGCTGAAGCTGTTTATAGTAAGACTATGACTGACCAAAATAGAGTATATTATTAATTATTAATGACAGTTATTACAACAGCAAAATAAATCTCATATTTTAAGTTCATGAGACTGGCAGGTCTCTTTGCTTTATTGAAAGGCTGCCTCGCACCTGCTGACCCTCCTCACTGTGATTAAAATATATTATCTGTCATTGATTGGTGCATTTTATTTTGGGCTTTACAAATTGACTGCAGCATTTTCTTTGCTGTAAGTTATTATTCTATGAACACACAGTAACTCAGATAACTTAGAGATACATAATACCAAGTCAGGTAGCCACCACACTGATTTACATACGTAAGTAGTTATTACATTTTCCCATATATACTGTGCACTCTTTATTGGCCTTGATCCCATCGAGAACTCACATTGATTCATTTTAACTGCTGTTACTTAACGCAAGTTAAAGGGACTCTGATGTGTTGGTCTGCTCTGTAGACTGGATGTTTTCTGTTAAGGCGCCACACCTTTCATAAAGTGCTGTTGTGGTAAGCTAAATCTGTTTACAGTAGCCACACTGCTCTGTACTATGTATTTATTTCTTATTTCTCTCTTTAAGCCTGTCGCCTTTTCTCTGGACTCTTCTTTCGACCTCTCGCTATTTTCTTCTCTCTCTTTCTCTATTTTGCAGCTGATCTCACATTCACGCGACAGCAGATAGGCAGCCAAAGCGTGTCATGTGACAGAATATAATTATCTATGTCAAACACAGAGTGTCCAGTTGTTTAGATTAGTTTACCGTGATGTAACGCTACAATGGATCTTAATGGTGCTGTGCAGGACTATACAATTGGGCTTTGCAGTGCTAATAGAAGCAGTTAATTTGTCTCAAGGCATGTCCGTAATTGAGTTTCTCGATATACTTGAGGAATCATTTCAACCCTAATATAAATTCTTCTCTCTGTTGCATCACTTCTCTCTCTGCACTGAAACTGCTTTCTCTCCGTTCTGGCTAGCTTCTCTCCTGCACGCCAACATCTCAGGCTTTCATTGTCTGCAGTGTGTCTCGTCTCCTTTAGGTCTTTCCTTTCCCATCTTGTATCTTATGCTAACAAAGTCCCACTGCACCGGTGACCTTTATCATTTACAGTTATTCTTCTGAAGGCGAAATATATCAATAAATAAGGCTCCGAATAATGTTTTTTTAAACAGTTGAGACATGTGACATCGTTAGCCCAGGGAATAATAGCTCTTTTGTCTGTGTGTGCGCTAGAGGTTTGAAATACTCACCAGCACACCATAGTTCAAGTGTTATGTTTTGACATAGTCTGTCAGCAGGCCAAAGACTATTTAATGTCTAATTTAATTGTAGCTGCCAGAGGATCTTATTGAAAGTGTTTGGTAAATAAACTACAGCTACACAGTTGTCATCGCACCATGAGGTCAACAGAAAGAAATTTAAGAGAAACTCTAAATAAGAAATGCTTTTTGTTGGAGGGTTACGGCATGCTAAAACATGTAGCGTACGGTTGCTTTTGGTGGGGGGTGGGGTTAGGGGGACCGTCCAGCTGAGGTTTGTTGCTAGCATGTGAAAAGACGAGGCCACTGATCTTGGTGTCAAAGAGGTGGCACATAGCTGCCTGCAGATCAACTGCGAGGTAAGCAGTGACCATGGGCCAGCTCACTAGTCACAGCTTCTCTGCTGCATAAAGTGTTTTTTGTGACAAAAAGTAAAGAAAAATAAGAAAAATTAAACAAAGTGGAGATTCTTTCCATGTAATCAGTTTGTAGATGGTAAGCAACAGTGCAAAAGACAGAACATTGATGTAAAATCTCTGTGCGCTTCTTGATATGAACATAAATGTTTGTTTAAGGTGCAGAGAAAGAGGTTCACAACTGCCTGCTGATTGTAAAAACACTGCATATTGAGTTCTGAGAGTCAACTGTTTAAAATCAATTTCCCTGGAAATAATTGCCTATTGACAGTGATGTAGCTGTGCTGTGTGTGAGTGACCAGCATTTATACGAGCTGGTAGAATTTCACCTTGTTAGCAGTTAAAGAACAGTGAAGCGTAAAAAGAACAAGAGCTCTTGGTTTTCATCTGTTCAGTTAAAGATTCGACTAAGGCAGGACTGTCAGGGTTCATTGCCCAGCAGCAGGTAGTGGCTACTGAAGAAGGATGTCCACGATGGTTTGAATCTGATCATGGAGGATAATAATTGCCAGACGCATTTGGTTGTCATTTTCCAGAAAGAATATAAAAGTATACTAGGTGTTTGACTGCTGGATCATACCAGTTACAGTTCGCTCTATTACCTCTAAAAGATTTAACACACAATCTAGTTTAGCTACATAATGAGAGAGCTGCGTGAGCTACTCTTTTATTTACTCCCTCCAGTCTTAATTGATTTTTTTATCGTAACTGGGGTTTCCTTTTTTTTTTTCCAACTACATCTCGCAAAAGGTAAAGATGAGCAGCTTTAGAATAGAAAAGTTAGGGGGATTGAAGTTTAAAGTGAGCTGAAAGCTAATTATCGATAATAACAATGTTAAATTAAGTACTGAATGTCTGTCGTTGATAAACTATTATAAAGTGATTTTTTTTGTTGTGAAAAAACATACACATAAAAATTTCCTTCATGCAGTAAGAGTAAATTTTTTAGTGGCCAACTGACATATTGGTTTTCGAATATTATCTGCTAATTTTAGCCGATCAGGTAATATCATTATTGGTGTATATGTAATATGTTTTCAGGCTGGAATTCGTTGGACTCATGATCTAAATTGTGTAATTACCTAGTCTGGCAAGCAAAGGTGAAACAGAGCAGCAGCACAGAGAATATTTTCTACTTTCAAAAACAGACCTCCAATCCTCAAAACAAAGGTTACAAACAGCATGCCTTTTTAGTTTATCCAGATCCCTGTGCTAAGTCTCATAAAGAAACAAAGACTTAATGGAAAACTCCATTCTAAAATATAAAACTATCAATCACATTTATTTATTCTCTGTCTTTGTTTCATCACTGAGATGTATCTAGCAAGTTTTACTGCTTTGAACTTCATATTGATGGGCACATTCTTGTTTTAATTGAGCACATAAAACCAAAATTTATAACGCCCTGTTTATTCGGAAGGCCTCTTTTAAACAAATGAAATACAAAACGAGCAGCCTTGCAATTAAACCCTCCTTACATGAAACATGCTAGAATCAGATCCAAGTGTTAAGATTCACAGAGAAAGAAAGAAACAAAGAGCTAATGCAAAACTCCATCTGAAATATGAAACTCTAAATCAAATTCATTTATTCTCCTTCTCATTGACCTTGATTAAAATATTCAGTTTTAAAGTTTGTTTGGTGGAATGCATCTTGGTCGTACGATGAGCTGAGCTCCAGCAGAAAAATTCTCATTTAACTTTCAGCAAAGAAAACACAATAGACAGACAGACAGACAGACAGACAGACAGACAGACTTCATTTTGCCGCGCAACAAAGTTGGTGGTACCGGTAATTGTTGTAGTATGGCATAGCTCAGTCTCAGTGTAAAAAGAAAAGAAAACATACATCTATAACCACATAAACACATACACAAAGAGGATCACATTAATATGTCGAAATGAGAACATGGACAGTGAATAAATGTTGAACTATTTCTTAATCCACAATCACGGTAATGAACCGAGTCCTTTAAGTTCTCTCAGAGAAGGTTACACATAACATCACTTGTGCTGACTTCAGTGTCTCTTATTGGTCAGTTGTGCACTGAATGCATCCATAGAAACACACTTGGGAGGTAAAGTTCAATATGTGAGCTGCTACCTGCTCCTCCACTCAAACATTAATTGTGCAGTATTGAAACAAATTCCTTTGTGTCTCAGCTGGATTTCTCCTTGTTCTGTGCGGCAACCATTTGCTATTCAATACACATCCTATAAGTCAATTTGTGATAATAGAGTCACAGCACAGCAGGTAATTGGATGACAGGCCTTTTAAGCTTGTTGATTAGATGACTGATTATCGCTTGATTACTTCCAATCTCCTGGTGTCATGAGACACAATTAACAACCCCCTTAATGAAATATATGAGTGTGTGTGTGTGATGACACATCATGATGTTGAATGTTTGAGACTTATATTTGCTTCACGGTGTGATGCCGATCAGCATCAACTCAGTTGTCATGTTTCCAGTAATTATAAAGCAAATTTCTAGTGGTTTTCCTTTTAGTTTTTAACTTTCGAAATCCCGAAAAACAGAAAATGCAAATTAGGAGTGTTTCCAGCGACTGGTGTGGAGCAAATAAACTAGGCTGTAAAGCATAGTTTGGTCAGAAGATGGCAGTTTTGGCAACGCTACATATGGTAATTGTAATAACAATTAATTACATTGCTTCACACGTACCTGTTGTTGTTTTTATCAGCCATGTTTTTGCACGTTTGGGGAATATCCAGAAAGATGGTGCAATCAGCTTCTTGTACTAAAGTTAGCCAACTACTTACTTTGGAGAGCAGAACCAGTAGATAGACATTGACTACGTCATAATTTATTTGAAACAGCTGTTTCAAATAGCTTATGTATTTATTTATTTAGAATTTTACTGTTTCCATTTACCATTTCTAATGCAATATTTCAAAATGCGCATCAAATGCATTTATGGAAACATGGCTGATATGATTTATATTTAGACAAGAAAGAAAAGCTAGTATGTTACAGTTACTGACTGTAGCTTTTTACCGGTTATGACATTGTCCCTAGTACATACTGATGCCCCTTGAAGATCTGCATACTTAAATGAGACCAACAGTTAAAAAAACAGTCAACTGGCAAATCCCTATTTCTGACTCCCTGTTATGGATTGGAGGCGTAGGAAGTCAGACAATATGATTTAAAGCACACGTAGCAAAAGAACTGCGGAGGGGGGAGACTGTCCTGTTTTTCTGTCAATAACTACAGCCAATATAACTGTTATTGCTGCACTGTATGAGTTGTGGAAGTCCTAGACATGTTTGAAAACTTATTGATGCCTTGTCTGTGCTCATAACATCATCCCGTAGTGGATAAAGTTGTGTTTCCACACAGCCAAAGTGGGGACGTCAGGATGAAGGGGGCCTTGCCATTTCTTCTATTCTTAACTATACAGCTGATCTAATAATAATTTCTATTTTGTATCAGTTGGGGAGAAAAACTTAACTGCGCTGTGTCTGTAAAACAAATGCATGTGATAACCCAACATCTCAGGCTTCATGACACCAGGCGGTGGTGGTCACTGCTTCTGTCCAGACCAGCCACTAGAACTGACACACAAACTTAAAGTTCTGTTCAGCAGCTTCAGAGGACTGAATCAGTTTGTTTTGACTTCTCACCATTTACAGAGATTGCCCCTATCTTCTACAAATACTGTTGTTAAAATTTGACCATGTGTATACTTCAGCAGATCTCAGACTGCATTTTTAAACTCCATTCACTGCCACTCGTGTTGAAACAGGGTGTAGAAACACTATAGGACACATGAAATTTGCTAGGTATAGGCAATTCACCCTTATAAAGAGAACATCTGTGACAAACAAGAGAGAGAAAGGGTAGCTGGGAGCCATGGAGACAAAAGTTATCATGCCTGGAAAAAACAATTCCTTACAAGTGCTGCCTTTGGGGCTTGAATATTAGCAAGAAAAAATTTTTTTTAACCAATGCTGTCACACATTTTCAGGTACTTTCTGTATAGTTAATTGAATATGGATGAAATGTAAACAAACCCAATATCTCATAGATAAAGCTATTTTCGAAAAAAGAAAAAAAAAGTGTGGCATTTATTTTATCTATGTGGCCAATGTTGAAAAAGGACAATGACACTGGTGTGGTCCTGTGAACTTGAGTTTAAAATAGATGTCATCTACAGTGAAAAACATCAGCACAAACTGCCCCTCCTGGTGAAATCTTACCCCTTGACACTCCCACAAGAAAAAAAGGTGATGTTTATTGCAAAGGGAAGCTATACAGACCCTTTCTATTATGTCTGAGCCTTGAACATGTCTGAATTCTCTACAAGGACATTTCACGACAGTCTGTTGAATCTTTCAGTGCCCCAAAAATACAACAGAATTCAGACCACTGAAATGCTAAAAGAATGTTTAAAGCCTGTATGCAGCAAAATAAGCTTGTGTTAAATGTACAAGATATTACAATAACATCCACTGACCTCAGTTGGCTAAAAAGCTGCCATTGTACCACCCCCCCCCACCCCCCAAAAAAAGCTATTGTTCAAAAATATTTAATGACTTAACCAAATTCAGTATGAGTTAATCTAATCTTCATGCTTTAAAATGTCATAAAACGTTTCTTAACCTTTTAATGCAATAGCATAGGGCTGCACAATTAATTAAGAAATGAGTCCAAATCTCAACATTGAGAACTGCAGCTTTTAAATCACAGAGGGAATAATATTTGTTCAAAGATAAATGTGTGTTAAAATACCATTTTAATTCAAATAATGAGACGCTGAGTTGTGAGTTGTTCTGGCCTACACGATATTCTACAGACTTTTTATACACAAATGTTTGTTACAGACCCCTGCAAAAGTCACACCTTAATCTTTTTAATATGTTTTTTTTTTCTTCAGTTAAGAAAAGAATAATGATTTCAAAATGTTCATTCCCTCTAATATCACAAATCATATTGATATATCAGTCCATATAATTGCAAGTAGACTTTTTTTTTCCAAAATCGGCAGCCTTACAACAAATAATTGTCGTTTGTATTTTTTTTTTAATAATTTATAAGGATCTTTGCAATTTTGTGTTGCATACATTACATTGTATATTGTCACAACTGAGGTTGTAATGTGTGTTGTTATGTGTTGCTTTGTTGCTGTTCCATATGTTCTCGCCAACTTGCAATTGGCTGCTGGTTCAGGAAGATGGCTATATAAGACAGCAAGATGGCAACACATAGCAGCAGCTGGCTTACCCATCCTCCTCCTCTCCTCTCCCAACCAGCCACACCAAGCTTCTGGGTTAATTTGAGTTTGTGAACTTCTGTTCAGATAATAGGAGTTGACAGCCCATTTTGTTAGTTTTGTTTTCTCCTGTTTATGTTAGTTAGGGAGGTTAGTTTTTCTCTTTTGGTTTGTTTCTTTTGGTTAGGAAAGCTGAACCTCCCAAGTTAGGTTAACTTTTGTTTGTTGTTTTGGCCTTGGTCCACCCTGAAGCAATTTGTTTGATTATCTTAGAATTTATTCCTCATTGTAGCCTAAATAAACTTTCTTCTCTTATCTTGGAATCTGTTTTGTGTTAGTGGCTGCTTGGGACTTGGGGACTTGCTTCATAGTCTGCTTTTATGATTTAGTAACATTTCTATTTATGTCATGAATGAACATAATAAAGAGCGACATGATGGAAATAAAATAGAATAAATGTTTGTAACTTGCTCAGAAACGGTTAGATGTTCAATAAAGACCAGCCTTGCTCCAATTTTCCATCAATGAATATCTGCAACAATGTCAACAATGACAAAACTAATGGAAAAGAAAATGGAGCGCCTGTCTCTGGTTTAGCATCTTTGTTTAGCATTAAAACAAGTGCTGGAAAATGAACTGTACTGAAAACTTAAGAAAATTACATTCTAATGTTGAAACTCTGAAGCTCTACATGTTGTTTTCTTTACAAACATCCCAACTAATGCTACAAATCAAACACAATGTTCCAAATGTTGACACTGATGATGGAACACACACCATAAATAAATAGTTCGCGGAAACACATCAGGATGCATTTCGAGCGAATTCAGAATTATACTCATTAAACTAAAAGAGTGGGTGAGGCTCTCTTTTTTTAGAAAAGCTGAAGGCTACAACACACGTCCTATTTCACTCCAACACAGCAGAGGAAACTTCTCATTAGTGCTTTGGGACTCTGAGACTCATTAATGGAGACATGACAAGAGCAAAGATCCACAGAACACACTCGGTCTTCCTCTCGCTGTCTCTCTGCATCTCTCGCTGTGAACTCAAGAAGCAAACAAATCACTCATTAAAATTACAAAGTTTAATTTGTAACACCAGATGATGAGCTTCAGCCAGCATGAGTGCGACAAAAAAGAGATTCATCTTTGTTTCAACTGCAGGGGTTGGACGAATATGAATGTTCCTTGTATTTACTCACACATACAGCATGTACACAGAAAGATAGTTGCCTCCTCATCTTGTCTCAGGTGACCTGAGCCAACCTCTCTGTTTTTCTTAAAGCCACTGCTCAGCATTTATTATTTTGCTGTCTTAGAGAAATCATCCCAAGGTAAGCAGATATAAAAAGCAGACAAAGCTTGAAATTTATGGGAGCCAACAAACATGACCTTTAAGAGTGGAGAGAGTGCAAGAAAGAGATGGGAGATACTGCAGACTGCAAACTAATGAGTGGAAAGCTGGAAAAGAGTTAAGCCGCTCACTGAGAAAACACAGGGAGAGAAGCAGTGATAGAGATCAAAACTGTTTAGCTCTGTTTAGTTCTCTGCTCACCAGTCGGACAGCTGCGCTCCAACAGACAGTAATCATTGTTCCATCACTGAAAAATCTTTTAAAGTTTAGCCATAAAAAACAGAAAAAAAAATCTATAATCGAGGGTGAAAAAGATACACAAAAAGATATCTGAACAGTCCAGCAAGTGCCTGAAATCCCTTCACTTTTTCTGTCTGATTTGCCTTTGAACAGCAAAAAAATAAGACACTGTACCGTAAACAAATGCAAGGTGTCTCCATGAATTGGAAAGAAAATTCCAGTATCCAAAAATTGTTTTTCAGAGGTTTAAGATTGAGGATAGAAACACTTGAACTCCTCAAACTGACTAACAGGAAACCTCTGATTGCAGCATCTACTCCGAGGAACTGGTGGTGTTTTCTCACCCCGACTGATTTTATCAAGAGTCCAACTGAGCTGCTTCTGTCACCACTCCATTACCCAGCATTCACACATCCTCGTAGAGCTGTTGTACTTACAGTCTGAAGGGCGTCATTAATTCCTGCTGACATTTAATTATAGAAGTAAACAGGAGAGAAGACATGGAAACAAAAACTGTTCCTCTGTGGAACTGACTCTCTTTTCATGACTTGTATTTTAACAACATTGCTTGTTTTTTCCTTCCCTTTCTTGCTTTAATGCCACACTTGGATGCTGGCAGGCATATGGGCATTTAAATCATCATACCGATCTACATACAGTTAAAGCAGGCACACACTGCAAGACTCTCAACATCAACAACTTTCTGTCTTGTAATCAGATTTCTTGCATCATTGTTTGCACGCTACACACGACTGATCGCCCACACGGGGTCACATCTTCAAACGGACGCGTCAAGTCTGTCTGGTCTCTGAACTACATTTTATCACAAAAACGTACAAGAGAAGTGACTTCTTTAAAAAAAAAAAAAAGAAGAAGAAAATAACTTGACGTTCACAAAAAAAACTTGCTGTCCATGTAGTTTGTGTGCAGCATTTTAGCGAAAAAAATCAAAGAGGAGACATACCATGGTGTCCCCTAACCCTGTGTACTGTGCTCTGATTGGCTGTGGCTCGTCGCTGCTCTCACTGCCAGTCACAACACTTTTTATACTACATGATTTGGACTTGCTGACTGGTTCAGATATTTAGTTTGCTGTCTGTCGGGTGCATGTGACCCATTGGTGAGTGTCTTGGTCATGCTTGAATCGCTATCTCAGTTCACACATAGCAACCAAAACTCACAGGTGCAAGTGTCAGTTTTTTTGTGTCTGCAATGTCTGTCAAACCTGAACAATACCAATCAATCCCGGAAAGAGCCAAATAATTACCATCCGTTTGTCAATCTAAATATAAACTGCCAGTACGTCATTGGAGACCACAGGGGCACAAGATTTTATCTCAGGAGCTGATATGTAGGTGCAGACAGGTGACAGGCGATCAATAATCCATGTGTAAGAGAGGACGAGTACAGGTTTAAACAAGGGAAGAATGAGGATGAACTGTTTTCACCAAACCTGTCAATATTAAAGCAGAAAGTGTCAAACTTTGGATCCAGTCCATCTCAGAGAGGATGATGAAACATCTTTGAGGTAGAGAACAGAAATCTCTAAGGATTCAGGAGACATACAGGCAGCAGGTGTGCATGTGTGTGTGCGTGCGTGTGTGTGTGTGTGTATGAGAGAGAGAGAGAGAGAGAAAGATAGTCCTACACTTAAGCTCTTTAAAAAGCCAGATGTGAATTTCCGTATATTTTTCCGTGTAATTTTCTCAGCGTAAGCAGCTATAAACAACATTCCCCTTGTCCGTGTCATTCTCATTTTGCAGTTACAACACTCGACTTGACATCAACCAATCTGCTTTAACTTAACTCTCCTCCAGCGCGTGTGGCTGCCAACCGGAGCAGCAGCTCATTAGCGGAGAGGCTGTTAATATGAGACGACACAGTGCAGTGTGTACGCTGAAAGAAATGAATGTTTACCTCTAAAATTTGCTTGAATAAAATACAGGAAAGAATTCTGTTGCTGATGCATTTTCCATCTGTGGTTTTGATCATTTGTTTTCCTTTCAGTTTCCTTCTTGAACACACGGAAGCTGATGGTGCAGGTAGACTGTGTGGGAAAGTTCATTCACATTCTCTTCTTGTTTCATTCGCCTCACTTGAATTTTTGAGTCAGAGGAGAGGCAAGCTTGTTCATTATAATGTGGCAGCAGCAACTCAAAGGTTCAGGAGATTCATCAAGTTAATATGATGAAATATAAAGTTTGCTGCCACAGTCAGAAGTGAGACCAAGTGATGTTAATGAGAACTGCACTGACATGCACATTATTCATGATGCATATACTTAAGGAGTCTTTGTCATCCACTGTAACAAACTGTAAAGGTGTGTTAACATACAAAGCAGAGGTCGTTTTTGGTGTGTCATAAAAGTTAATACAAACACACAAACAGATGTGAATGAAGTGGCACTAATTGATAAGAAGATGTCAAAATTTGCATCACTCTGGGATTAAAATGAACACTTTGCTCTTCTCTGGATCAAAATGAGTCAGCAAAGGTGAGAAACTAGCAACACATCTACGATCTACAGCTGCTTACCTCAATGGATCTGCCTGAGTTTGTCACTCAGCTAATCTTCCAAATAATCTCACAAACAAACATGCAAGACAAGTCTCCTCCTCTCCTCTCATGATATCAGGACCGATTAAAACTGCTGTCACATTACCGTGGAGGTGTTACCTACAGGAGGCGGTCGGACATCTCCTGCTGAGTTTTTATATCAGACCGGTTATTTTTTAGAGAAACTGTGACCGACAGAAGGAGAATAACAGAAATGAAAATATTACAGCTTCATAAAATTTTAAAGGAAATTCTAATCCTCATTAATGTCTTTTCTACTGGTGAATGGAGGCACAATGGAAACGTAGTTGTACTACGAAAGAAGGGAGTCTCACTTTCATTCAAGTGCAAAAACAAATGAATTTTTTGCATCCTTGTAGCCTCTAAATTTAGCGCCAAGGACGGAGATGAGCAGACATGGCTCACTGTGAAAACTTTTCTAAATGCAAAAGCGGCAAGTTAAGCTGTCTGCCTCTTTCTTGAGTGCAAAGACTGATGGGTGCCTCTAAGCAAACTTCCTACTTTGGCTTTGAAGATGAATTTCTGAGGTTGTGGTAATAAATACATATTCTGCCAGGCATTCCCGTAGCTCTGTAACAGATCATCACATATCAAAAGCATCTGTCTAACACGAATCTCCATTTGTCAAGGTTTTATTTTTTGTTTCGGTTTTATTTTAACTGGTTATCCCTCTCGTGATTCTGTTTTTACTTCCTGTTTTTAGTTACACTTACTCACCTGTTCCCACTAAATCACCTGTGCTCCCTTGATCACTCACATTTATTCCAAGTTTTCATACATTTCAGTTAGTATTTATGTCCCCTGTCATTTGTCAGTTGCCCTGTTTTATTCCCACATGTCTCCTTGTTTTGGCATTTTTCTCCCTTTCCTGTATCGGTTTGTACCTGCCAGATGCATCTTCTCACCCATTCATCCATCTGTAAGCCTGTTTGGTTAATTAAAGTATCCTCTCTGCACCAGCCTGCCTTTCTAATGTCCTTTTCCTTTTAAAATTGTAACAGTAACAGCAGTTTAATTTGCACAGCAAATGACTCAGAGACAAAACAAAACATATCACTTCTGCAAACAATAAAGCAGAAAGCAAGAACAAGAGCTCCTGTAATCTGATGTCTTTCACACAAACAACAGAGTTATAACAGAACAGTTTGATGTGTTTAGAGTAGAGACCTTTGGAAAAACCCGACAGCCCGAAAACCAGAGGTTCCGACCTGACCCGGCTCGGGTCTCGGGTCCATTTCCAAGAAGTGACCTCGGGGCCGGTTCGGAACCAGGAGAGTTTGTCTCGGGGCTTGGGGCTCTGATAAGGAAAGGCTGGGTTGTGTTAGTACCCGAGAAGACCCGGCAATTGGCGGTCACAGCTGTCAATCACCCCCGCCCTCTCCTTTTCCCCCTTCTGTCCAATGAGGCTGCGAGTGTGAGGCAGACTCGGGGCAGTTAAAATGATTATTTATTAACGTAACGTTTTGGTTATAAAACAATCGTGTTGCCATAGCATGCTGTTACCGGTATGCCAGGCTGCAAAGCACAGTGGAATGCCAAAATGATATTGTTAATTAACGTTAAACAAGAGAAAATATGTTCTACTGACCGGTGGATTAGCGTTAGCAATGGCTATAAAAAGCATTCAGTATGTGGCCAACAAGAAAATGACGACGTGGATTTATTTTTGCTTACATCACGTTATGACCAAGAGGGCTGGCAGTAGCAGTGCCAGCAGCAACTGGGTAGAACAAGACTACGTTTAGGTAAGAAACATAAAGTAGGTTGATTAAAAAAAAGTCTTATTTAACGCTAGAGAATTTTTAGTAAAACATAATGCAACTTGGGCACTTCGGGGACACGGGTTTTTTAGGGTATGGGCTGTATTGTCACAGTTCTACTCGGAGCTGGTTCCGACATATCTTGGTGCGGCTCGGGTCGGAAACTCAAATTTATAATAATAGCTCGGGTCGAGTTGGTTCTGGATACAATTTTCACGGGTCCATTTGGGTTCGGGTCCGTGAAATTGGACCTGTGAAGACCTCTAGTTTAGAGGATTGTCTTTAGCATTCACATCACTAGTAGGAAAAGTAACATCACACAAACAGAAACACACACACACACACACACACACATATATATAGCATAACTTTTTAAAGTGGCTTCTTAAGGTGAACATAACAGAACAATCATCAGTAGTTCTTACCAGTCTTAGACTGAAAAAAACTGTGAAGACCTGATTAAAGTTCCATCTTAATTAACATGATCTGTTTGCCCTCTTCTTCCTCTCTTATATTTCCCAGAGGACGGATGATGTGTTGGTAATATTCTGAGGAGTTGATAGTAATAAAAACTATTATAAGTTAGACGAGGGGAATGATAAAGAGAGGTTAATATGATCTGTTTTATTTTCCTTTGAGGAGGATCAGTCAAACATTCTTGGCATTTTGATGAAGAGAAAACAACATCTCTCACAGCATCTCTTTTAGTATCACAGGAGCAAAACTTATGTTGACCTCGAGCAAAAATCTTTTTTTTTACACGTGACAAAGTAACGAAGAAGGGCTGCAACTTTGAAAATAACTTCTTGATTATTTTTATTGCCTTTGTTTTTCTCAACTGATTACACTTGAAGAAAATGGTAAGATTTTAGTTAAAGCATGCATCTATAACGCATTATAACACATCATGAACACACTTATAAAACATTATAGGTGGTTAGGGTCAGGGTTATGCCTGTGGTTTGCATTAGGCTTAACCCTAACCCTGCTTTTAACTATGATTATACAACACTAAAGGTGCATTATAACACATAAGTGTGTTCAAAATGCATTATGGATGCATGTTTTAAGTAAAAAGTTACCAATGACATGTTTGAAAATGCCCACTGACATTTTTATATTGCTTGTTTTGCTCGATTCATGGTTTAAGATCCAGTTATCTTAAATATGTCATGATGTAAAACATAGAAGGGTCCATAAATTCATAGAATGGAGCTGGAGAAACACAAACTGATTAAACTGTGCAGACAGTCAAAGGTGCTGCTCTCTGTTCAGTCCCTCTACAGTCAGTTATCACAAAATTTATGGTCTCTGCGAACAATCTGGGAGAAGTTTAAACAGAAGTACAGATCACAGTCTGAGGTTAAATGTCACCATCCATCACAGCTGTGACACAGACTGTACTGTGACTGCCTGCAGAGGCTTTGAAGCAGATATAAGTTGTCAAGTATGAAGCGATCTTTAATGTGAGCTGGCAGTGAACGGTGACCGAGAGGTGCACACACACCATTCCTCAGAGCAAGTGACAGATTGGTGGTTGTAAAGCACACACTTCTTTTAAATGTGCCAGTTGGTGATGAATATGTGTGTTCTTGTGCTTAAATGCGTAAATTTACAGAAGGGATTAGACGGATAAAAATTTGAAGCAGCCAATGAAATATGCAGTGCAAGAACGAAAAAGACAGACAATGTAATAAAGCAAATAAAAAGTCAATTAAAGTTGAAATAACTGACTGGAAAAAGTGTTTGATAAAGGGAAAGTAATAACAAGAACATGATGAAAAGGACTGAACTAAGGGAACAGTTGGCTTGATTTCCTCAGGCAGGAGATTTCAAAATAAAAATTCATTGACCATAAAAGTTAACAGCTAACAGCTAAAACAAAACAAATTTTGAATTCCATGTTAAAATGGCATAAGGTTGAACTTAAAGCCAAACCGTGTTGAGTCTTTAAAACTAAGTGTGAAATTTTTAAGAGGACTTCTGAGATTAAAACAGCAAAGTGAAACTTGATTCTCGAGAAACTAATTCTCTAAGATGTTTTTTTTTTTTTAACCAGAAATACTTCAGGGGGTTTTGTGCACATCTGCCCAGAGGTGGAGGCTCATCTTTAACAGCTGCCCTTGTACAGAAAAATACATCAGTGGAAATGTTAGAGCTAGAGTAGGCAGTTTAATTTTGGCGTCACTGGGCAAAAATTCCATTAATAACCTTTCAGCATTTTGTGATTCAGGTGGTCTGAAAGAACTCTTGACTTTGCAATCATCCCTCAGAAAATGAAGACCTTGACAGACATTTTTAGCAATCACAAGTCCTTTCAGAGTGATATTCCTTTTGACTGACAAAGGCAGATGTCCAGTTCACAGTAAGTGAAAGCCCAACACAATGGAAGACAACCAAGGGGGGAAAGCTGCTCCCCCAGCTTTAGCAACAACTGCATACATGGCAAAGCACCCCAAAAAAGGAAGACTAACATATAATGATGATAATCTAAAAGAGAGAGCGACAACATATGAAATGAAATGCAAGCCAGGCGAAGGGCAGAGCTAAGGATCAAAAACAGAAGGGGAGGGGGCAGTGGAGTTGCTTCCCTGGGAGTCTCATGCTACAGTTAGCTTGATTTCTGGATATTGCCTACCTCAGCTTTAAATAATACGTGTTAAATAATCAGACGTAATTCTCATTTTTTATTTTAAAGAGGAAAACAATTATTTACAATCATCTTCGAAAGAGCATATTCCATTGATAATTTTTGATAATAAAAACAGGTGCCTAAAATATATGATACCAGCTTTTGTTTTTTCACTTCTCCACCCTCATTATTATCTTGTCATTAGATATCTGACCATCAATCTTTTGCTCTTCAGCCTGATAATCAAACCTTTGGGCCACTTTCTGCTCTGCTGAGTGAAACCCATATGCATAATTAGCTCATTAGCACATTTTTTCTATGTAAAAAACCTGCACCTCGTTTTTTTTTTTTTAACACTTTAAAAACATGTTACTTTTCAATGAAAGTAGAGGAGTGGGTAATGATAGAGCAGATAGCAGCAGGAAAGAAGATAAAAGGAAATGGTGAGGAGGAGGTTGAGCTCAGGATGGACTGTAATGCCTTTAACAGATGTCTGCCAAAGCAAAAAACACATCACTCTTTTCATCGTTAAAGTAACTAGACTTAGCCTATTATTGTACCCCATCTGCGCACAAAGTTTAGAAATACAAACAACAATTGATGCAAGATTCTGGTCAAAACAAAAAGTAACACATCTAGAAATATTAGCTTAAAATAAATTAAGGATTTAAGGTTACAGGAACGGATCAGCGTGGAAAAGCACGGTAAGATATGACAGGACGGAGCCAAAACCTGAACACTGAGAGGATATTCTTATCAGGATGTGACCTTCATTTAAGCTGAGCACTGCAGGGTATAAGTCCACATTAAACACAGTTAATTTAAATAGAAGTGTTCTGCTTTTTTTCCAAAGAAACCATGCATGGCCAAACTGTAAACACCTCTGGGCATGATACTGAGTTCAAGGCCTTAATGAAGGTAAAAGCCAATCCAGTTTCTATTATCAGGTGATTTAATGTTCATTTTCTCCATTATGAACGGTCCTTGGGTCACCATCTGCTGGGCTGCACTGCTGATGAGCTCAGTGGACATGTTGTGATCTAACAGGAACAGACAGGTGTGAAGACGTGGAGGACGAAAACAGCTCGACTCTGCACAGACACATGTAGTGGTTCCTCCATTAAGCTTGGAAACATACCAACACATTAAAATACATTAGGGTTAACTGATCTTCCACTTGTGATTTTTGTGATTCAGCACAAATCTTATTTCTCATGTTTGATCATAGTAACTCTTCTATGCAAGACTTAATCAGGAGAGGACACAGAATATCATGTAGTTACTATCAGAAACTTATTAAATCACAGACTGCAGCAGTTCAGAGTCATCTGGAGGTGATTTTGCCCATTTCTTCTTCTTGTGTCATGATGTACCTGTGGTGTCTTTGCACAGACTGTGAGGTGTCTCTGTCTGCCTGCCTGCCTGTCTGTGAGAAATGTTAGAGAGATGAGCTCAGCTAGCTTTGAGGTCTATTGTGAATCTAATTGAAACTGTCTTTTGGTAAAACATTAGCAAGTACTGAATGAGGAGATTTTACCTGACTTTGACACATTCAAAAGAGTGAAGCCTGAGGGCTTTGGTATTGACACTATAGTGTGCAGAGAAAAGTCTTTAATTACCTTGCTTACTTATTTTTGTTCTTTTTAATGCCAATATGATCCATCTTCATTCCAAGGGCAAAAAGGATAGAGATTAGAACTGACTCACAAGTGATTATACACAAAATATAATTAAGGAAAACACTGACGATCAAAATTAATTTCAGGCTCTGCTCTGGGGGGCTTAATTAATAACTTGCAAGAAACTGAAAAAGAATCAAAAATATCATCATTAATAAAACCTGAGAAACACAAAGATGCTGCAGCTTCAGAAACAGGATGTTTGTCATCACAAAATATTAATTTTACCCTGCAGAAACAGAATGTTAACATAGTTGCTAAACCTACTTTAAACAGCCTGGGCCCATTTGCATGACAAGAGTTTTCCTAAAAAACAGACAGTTGTTTGTTTTCTTCTTTTGCATTGCATCTTGCATCTTATCGCACATGGATCGCCAAAGAACACCACAAAATCACACCACAAACCTGCATAATTGTGCAGCAGGTACACACATTCGAAAACAGATTATTTTGCCTGGATGGAGATTTGGCTGGAACAGTGTTAAAAACTTACCAAGCCTTGATCAAACTGCCTTTGTTCTTGCTGTTGTTCTGTCAGCGCATGACTATTTGGTTGAAAATGTTATAGTCATTAACAAAGTGTGGGTCATGTCTTCACTGTCCTCACAGTGCTGCAATGGTAAGGGTCGTGTTTTCACACTTGAAACTTTCGACACTTTGCAAAGTTTGCAACTTCAGGCTCTGAAGCACTTTTGTGAACAAAAGGTCAAAACACGAAGCCACAGTCCTGACAATTGTGAATTTTTAAGTCATTATGTGCCTTTTCAGGATACAGAAATGCTCCAATGTTTTTTTTGTGTGTGTGTGGTTTTTTTTTAACTTCTCTGACAGTTTAGATAGTAATCAAAGTCAAGGTAAACTTTAATATCACAAGCAAGGGAAATTTGTATGGTATATGTGCAAGGATACATGGTACACAGGCATATAAAGTGCAGTTGTGCAGTAAATGCAGCTATGTGATGCGTAGTGAATCATCTGTACTGTGAATATAAAAAGAAAAAATGGCCTCCCTTTCATTCCTGACTCAGAATTGAAAACTATAAAAGGTGTAAAAGCAGCTGTGTCATAAAAATATCCTGCCCTGCAACACGTGAAATAAATACAAAAGTAAAATGTAAAAATATGCAGATGTAAAATAAATCGGACTCTACGTTTTATACTGTTTCTTTAGTTCAGCAGCCTAATTGCTGTCAGAATAAAGGACTTGCTTAACCTGGCAATTCTTTTTTCTACATTCTTTGTGTTGGAAGTATGTATTTATTTTTAGACAAACGGTAATGAGAGAACTTTAAAAAGTTAAATTTATGTTTCTCAATCTGTATGATCATTTCTCCCAGTGGACGGACACCACTGAGCTTCTCTCAGTATCATAAATCACTACCATCACTCACCTAAAATGAAATTCAAATTGTTCTTCCCTAAGTTGATTATTGAGCGGCCGAACTCCTTATTGAATTCCTTGTCAGTGCTTTTTTTTGTTAGCTTTGCAACACAAACTCTGAACTTTGTCACAGCATTCATCTGTAAGCACAGTAACAGAGAGGCAAATGACACACATATCGAGCTGTAACCTTGGGATCTGAGGAAACCATGAAATCTAATTTCCACATTTTGTCAGAGTGTTCAGCTGTGTAGGAGGCTGCTGTTGCTGGTGGAATCACACGTGTAAACAAACAGGATATAAATTGGATTTGTGTTTGTTTTATTTTACACAGACAGGGTCAGAGATCATTAATGGAGGCAGGAAGTAGAGGGACTTGCTGCCCTGAATTTCAACATGCGGTATGCACTGATATCGCTTCATATGTGCAAATGTAAAATCAGTTGAAGACTTAAACCTTAAATCTGTTCTCGAGGGCATGTAGGCAAATTTTACGAGTCACTCAAATTCAAAAAACCTGCTTCTCACAAATGATGTCCCTTTTTTCATACCTGCAGTGAATAATGGACCCTTTTAGTCCCAACATCATGATTATGTCAATGTATTAAAGCTGCAGTTGGAAATCAAACTAGCTGTAGCATGAGACTCTTTGGGAAACGACTCCACTGCATCCTCTCCGACCTCATTTTGCTCCATCTCGCATTTTATTTTGTTTGTTGTCTCTCTCTCTTTTAAGTCCAGTTTACACCAGAGATTCACCTTGAGCTTGAGCCAGTTGACGGTGTCGCTTTACAGACAATGCTGTCAGCAGAGACGAGCCAGAGCACAAAGCACATCACTCGTTTCAACAGCTAATCAGCTCGTACCGCCGTCACTTGTTGCTAAGAAGCGCAGGGTAGCGCACCAATCAGGACATAGAGGTCAAAGAGCGGCACTGATAGGGCAAATGGAACAGTAGTGTGAGTTTTTTTACACTCTTGATAACAAAGGCATGGGTAAACACGGAGATCCCGTGGTACTCTCAGACCACGTCTTATGGGTCTGGAGCACACTGATAGATCTTCACCCTTCATTAATTTGCGCCATTAAAGGCTGAAAATCCATTACCATGCTCCAGTTCCTCTTCTTTTTTATGAAATTTGCCGTACTAAACTGAGAAGCACTTGTATGAGCTGCATTTGGCTGGAAGATGCGCAGAGTGTCCTCTTTCAGCTGTCTGTGAGAATTGTGATATTTTTTTTCAAATAGAACACAAAATTTTATTGATGTTTATCCCAAAGTTACAAACTGCGGCTTTCACTGGAGATTAAACAAATTCATTTTGCAGCATGTGGGCAGGAAGGAGTGTAAATTCATGGCCACATGTGAACAAGATAACCACATACTCCATCACTTTGCTTTAAAAATCCTCTCAACCTGCTGGACCACAACATTTAACACAGAGAATGGATTTTATTAGAAATATGACAAGAAACGACTGACTCTTCAGCTATAGAGCAACAAATCTACACTGAGTTTGTAAAATGAATCATTTTATTTCCTTGTCTGATTTTCCTTTAAATTCACAACAAGAGACCAGCATAAGAAAAGAGAAGTCACAGCTCCACCAGCAGAGACCTTCGCAGCCGTCATTCACTTCGGTGTGTGACTGACACCAAGGCTGCATACACTAACACAGCACAGAAAGACCTCAGTCATAACAAGACACTTGGATTACTTACAAGCGGTATGGAGGCATTGTTTGGTTTTATTATGTTTGGTTTGTCTGTTTGTTTTACATTTGAATTCTGGTCACCATTCACTACAATTGTTTGAAAGATTATGGCAGCGCATTTTCAAGAAATTCTGGCAATGTTTCGTGGACTAAAAAACTTCACCCGACCATAAATTGGCATAAGAGTGAATAAGTAATGACAGAATTTTCATTTATGGGTGAACTATCCATTTAAGATTAAACTGAAACATGTCTGAGCAGAGCTGATGCATAATACAACACATTGTACAGGCAGTGTGATTCTGCTATTATATGCTCCTGTTTAAAGATGAGGATTATTGTGGCTTGGGGTCTGAACAAGGTTTTCTTGTCTCTACTGGATTTTCGAGACAAACTTCATCTGACATGGATTCTCTGATAATCCACACAAGCCCATTAATATTGATTTTGTTTCTCCTGTCATGTTTAATCACGCTGATTATTTTTTCAGCAGTTCTTCCTTGCGATTCTCCGACCTTGTGAATGTTAATATTTCATGGGGAATATTTAATAGTAATGAGACTTTATTGAGTGTCTCATCTCTGTGATATAATGTGGATTGAGAGGAAATCGCAGAGCACAGAAGGGCTGAGGTACAGGGATGTTTCTCATTTAAATAGACATTTGAAGCCCAGCTGATCTTACCAAACCTCTCTAATGGAATATCTGTCAGTTCTGAATGTAAATTATGACGAATTAATAAATTATTAGCAACAAGAACCTCTGATCATTAGCTTATTTATTGGATTGTGTTAGTATTAAAGCTGTAGCAGGCAGTTTATCTTTGGTATCATTGCACAAAAAATTCACAGTAACCTTTTAGCATATTGTTATTTATGTAGTCTGGAAGAACACTGGCCACCTTTCCTTGACTCTGTATTCATGAAGAACCATGCACGCGACACTGTCAGCTAGCTTAAGGCCAAATTGCGTGTCCACAAGGTTTTGCCATAGAATGTTTGACGGAAAAATCATCATACACCCATGTCCTTGAGGGTCTGTGCAGACTAGGCTTGGGCTGGTGTAAAAATTTCTATACCTGTTTTACGTTAAGCTCAATACTGGCCCAAGCGGTAATGCCAGCGTTCTATCTGGTGCAGTTCTCTGGTCCTACACCCAACGCATTTTTCTCTCAACTGAATCAGACTGTTTGCTACATTACTCCGTTCAGTCACATGCCTCCCATAAATACACGCACATTTAGTGAACAGTGCAGACATGTGGTGTTTTTTCCCCTCCCATTTCACAGTCTTGTTAAACAAAACGAAAAGCATCATGAGTGAGTTGGAGTTCAGTCTGCTTACGTTAACTTAGCGTTAGCTCGTTTGAGGAGGGGGTGCTTGGCTTTTTCTTTCATTAACTACGGTCGGCAAACATTTTTGCTGCAATATATCAGTTGTGGAGGTCCTGGACAGGCTGGAAAACTTAACGACATTGTGTCTGGGTTAATAAAGTCATCTGTTGATCTGGTAAGTTACAAGCAACCACAGTTGGGGCGTTAGCTAGTAACGTTAGCGTCAGGAATAAGGGGGCTTGCAATTTCTGGTCATAAACTACAGCCAGCAAAATCATACTTTCTGCTCTGTATCTCTTGTGGAAGTCCAAGAAACGTTGGAAAACTTAACCACGTCGTATCTGTGTTCATAAAATAATCCTTTGGTGTATAAAGTCATGTTGTAAGAGCTCAGTGTTTTCACACACAGCACTGTTTTGATGGCCATGTCTGCGCTCGATGGGCCACTGGGTGTCGGAACATGTTGCTGTTGACGAATGCCAGGATCTGGCTTACTGATAAACGCTGGTATTGCTTATTTGCATAACACAAAACTGGTTTAGACCCATACACCAGACCAAACCAGTAAAACCTGAAACCTTCCCAAGCCTAGTGCAGACCCCTCTGCGGTCGTCCGCCTGCAGCCCAGAATTTGTGACTGCGAAGACTGTCTGCTTTGAATGTGCGCCGACAGTGCATGCTCTTTCACGTGTGTGAATAGAGGATATTTTGACTTAACAAGTTTTACTGTAGAAAATACTGATTCACAGCAACATCTTAAACTGAAAGATTTCTCGTTACATTCAACAAAAACGATAACAACAACAAAAGAAAATATAATACATCCCATTCAGGTAAAAATTTGCTCTCCTTCATGTCTGCAGAACCTTTGTTTTTTCCCAGTTGTCTCTGCCTGGATGACACGGATTTAGTTGTAGCTGCAACATTAGTAACATTAGTCTGGCTAAAAATGAAAAAAAGAAAAGAAGTGTAGCCACTAAAACTTCTGTTATTTTTTGTTTATTCTACCACAGTCTGCGCACAGCATATTACTTATGACCAGACTGCTGCAGACCTTTGTTTTTAGTATTAATGAAACCGCACAACGGACGAGTCTGCAGATGTCTGCAGACATCATGGAAATGAGGTTATACTGTAATATAATTAACCAAAAAAGGCTTATACACATACAACTCAAGCAGGCCTCTGTTTCTCTCTCTCTCTTTCTCTTTCTCTCTAACATAAACACCAAGCACACAAGGCTGATCTTAGCAGGTGGGCCTACATTGAGTCTAAAAAACTGATCATCAGGTTAACAACCCATACTGCATAAAAATGTTCAATATAAACACCTAAATCAGATCAAAATGGCCAAAAGCAAGTGAAATTTCAAGTGTTTGCAGAAGGCTAGTGTAAATCTTTTTATAATCCCAAAAAAACAAAGAAAAAACAACCAAACAAAAAAAAGAAACCTGCACCATTTACATAATAAAAGTTATAATTTTTGGCTGAATTCTTTCCGTGCATGCATTCTGTCTTGTCATATTGACAATGATCCCTGACATCAAAAACATTAGGGGCCAATGGTCAGAGTGTTTTTTCATCAAGTTTTTGCTAAACTAGGAGCATCATTGTAACAGCAACTAGTGCGCCGGAAGACGATAGACGACAGATCTTCATCTTTACCGCTGACCAATCATGTGATTTATTCATCATTTAAGAATATCAGACAGCTATTCCAGTTTGCTGCTCTAGCACATGTAAAAGTCAGACCGCTTTAGATTGCATCAAATGTTAACAGTTGACCTGAAATCTTGGACTGACTCAATTTTAATCAAAATGACTATCGGACCTGTCCTTTTTGTATTTACATTAGGTTTAGCAGAAGAGCAATGGACTGCATCATAACTGAGAGACAGGAACGGACAGAATATCCACAAAATTGATATTCATGAGTGTGTGCATGCGAAAGAAAAGAGTCCTGAAGTAAGGAAGCAAATAAGAGAGCACAGCACAGCAGAAGAAGAATGGATAACAAGATGCTGATGTGATCTGAATGCTAAGAGACTCCATTCCACTAAAACACCATAAGCTGAATCATAATTACCTTCTTCCTCCTGCTCTTCATTTCCATTTTCTGTGCAAATACCACAATGTCACAGTCGCTTCTGCACACAGAAACTGACTCATGATGGATTTTCTTTGTGTGGATTTGTAGTGGCAGAAAGGCTGTGTGGAAGTTCACAAACAGTAAAAGAGGAGGTGAAACTGAGTATGAGTAGAAACATCATCATAATCTAAGTAAGTGCCTGTGTGGAGATGAAATGGCAACTAGGGCTTCTCTGTTTCCTGACATCACAAAGACGGTGAGCCTGCCAGAAACTACTGACATTACACTCAGTATGAACTTATTTTTCCAACACTGACATGAACCATATTAGATAAATATTAAAAAAAAGATGTGGAATTAATTTTAATATTGATGTTGTGTGCAATCCATATTTGTTGTCCTAGTTACATCGAAGTAAAGCCCAAAGAATTGAGCCACAGCATGACACATAAAATCGAGTGCTTGTACCATGCTGACAGAAATGGAGGTTTACAACAATCACCATTTGAACGCAAAGTGTTTGCCATCAATACTAGAATATATCTGAGGTGTCAGGCTATTTGTGTTATGGACGCAGAGGGAATTCAGCTGCCTCTGTTAATCAGCTCTGGGCTTAATCCACCTTCACACATATTATTATGACTAGCGGAAGTCTGGAAGTCAGTGTGTGATATTAAATCATTCAGCACAAAGTTGAAATAGACCCACTTACTGCTGTGACAACCAAGTAATTTTTTCCATCAGGTCTGTTTTCAAAATGCAAGATCTCAGCAGCAGTTTGGGTGTCTCGTGCTCTCAGCTGGAACTGAAGTGGAATTATTCATTTAAAAGCAGCTCTGAATACATGATGCAGCAGCGAGCAGCAATGATCGGGGTATAGGCAGACTGCAAGCATTTGAGTGCTTTTTTTCTTATCTAACATAGAAGAAATGCACATGTATCACTTGCCACATTGCTGTGTGTGTTTTTGCACATCTTCCCACAAGCTTAGGCAATACTATCTCATGAACAACTAGTGATTTTTTCTTCACTTTTTCACTTTTTAAACCTAAAAGGCTCACAAAACTTAAAATGTTGGTGATAAAATCCGGAAAATATCACACACCATTCTGCTTGTGTCAGCTGTACTGTCAAATACAAAAAAATACATTTGCCAAATAAATTAAAAAAAAAAAAATTAAAAAAATAAAATAATTTTTGCATGTGGTTTTGGTTTTAAGTTCCCTCTGAAGATACATCAAGTAAATGTTTGCCAATTGCTTGTTTACATTGCTGTATTGTACACAGTTATGTTTATTTACTTGCACTGTCCCTCCCAAATAAAATAAATTAAAATTGAATTGAAATTGTTTTTTTGTAAGCCCATAAAAAAAATTATATTTTATTATGACTCTTCTCTGTTACAAGTTAGACTCAGAAACACCCTAAATTAGCAGGTGGGTAGACATTCACTCTGACCAATCCTACAATCCTGCAGAAGAGCGGGCTGCAGTTTCAGGACAGCAGTCCTAGAAGCCTAATTTTTGCCACTTCAGTGTTTCCTACAGGATTTTTGTTAAACTGACATAGTAGGCTACTGGTAAAATGTTATAATGTAAACATCCTATGAGGCTAACTTGTATTAATTGTAGTTGTCAATAAGTCAGCAACTACTATAAAACACCCTGTTAAATCATGCTATGATTAAATAGATACCCTAAAATTGTAATTAGACCTTAAAGAAAAACTAGAACAAAAGTCAAATTTGACTTTTCAATATTTTTGCACACAAGGATGTCTTGTCAAAAATGCCCTCTTTCAGCGTATATCCTGGCAATTCACTGTCAATACACACATGTGGGGTTAATTACAAGTGACCCCAACCACTTGTATAATTAACCCCATGTGTTGATTTTGAAATTGACAGAATAGGCCTACAAGCTAATTAAGGGAGCCTTAATTGAAAGGTCTATGTGGGGATATTAAACAGTTAGCAGTGATAGCAAACTATCATGAGCTTATTAGACCTAGCTAAGCTTACGCACACCTCCCAAGCCAACATTAACTTTCCAGTCCAGTTTAAGGCAGCCAACTTGTTTTGCTGTTAAACAAATAAAACTTTATGGTGCTGTGAGGAAAAACAAAAGCTCCCAGAACTGTGATCCTCAAACTGCAGCCTTCTCAAGTGAGTTCACTGATATTAATATAAAGAAATTTCAATACATCAGTCTCTGTCAGTCATACCAGCCAATCAATTTGATCAATCAAATATCAACAAAACAAATATCAGAGCACACAGAAAATCAGTTATTTTGCTTTTAGTCATTGTATTAAGAAACACACGATACAATGTCGTCGCTACATTTTCTCCTTTTCCTTTATTCTCTATTGACTTCCTCACATTTCCTTTTATCTGCCTCTATCTCTCCTTTCACCTCCACCTCTCCACTTCCTCCTCCCGATCATCTCTTTAGAATTCTTAAGCCACAATTTCCACAACAGTGTTTATTCAGGAAGATTTAGTCTCCAGATGCCAAGCTTTTGCTCAAATCCATTCCAACACCTCTCTCATCTTTTATGTATGTCTCCTTTTCATTCATCCAGGTCTTTTTTTTCTCCCAACTTATTGTCTGGCTGATAAGGAAAATAGATTCAGCTTCTTTTGAGAAAGTTGGAGTGGGAACAGAGTTTCTGTGACTAACACTGTTGAATTTGATTAGTGCTTGGAAAAGGAAACTTTTCGCTCTTGTACTGAGCCTTTTACTGAAAAATGATAAAGGGGCATTTTTTGGGGGGTCACTATGACAGTTAGTCCACAGCTATTGAGACACATTTTATAGATTAATAAAAGGTCGATATGCCAGATTGTACAAACTCGTGCTAAATTTAATCCATAGCCTACAGGCAAGTTGAGGTGTTTGAAGGAAATGCTCGACTTAACCAGTGGGACTTACCTGACGGGCAGTAAGATTCTGTTGGCATGTGTGTTAAATTTGGATACCCTCTGTTTTTCCTACTTTCAGTGTGTCACATGGACAAGGCAAATCAAACACCAAGAAATAAAAGCAAGAACAGAAACAGTGGAGCAGCAGCTTGGTAATGCAGTTTATTGAGGAACGCAAGGAATTTTCCTGATCAGAAATAGTTCCAGGGCCACTGCTTAAGAAAAACTCACAGTGCACCGAAGAATAATCAGCAGGAGTTTCAGTCTTGTGTGCGGGTGAGTACCATTTCACTTTGAGTGTGTTAAAGCAGCAGTATTCAGTCTATCAGCTTGATTCAGCCTTTCCTGATACTCACAGCTGTATCACTTCGGAGTCAGCGTACACCAGATAGACTCAACCTTATGAACGGCCAGAATGTGATGTTACACAACAAGTTTCCTTACAGTCCTTTAAGAAAATTAAATAATAAATCAACATAATATTAGTACAATGTGAATTTAGATCTTCACATGCAAAATAATAGAGTAAATCCCGTTTCCATTCTACTGAATCCTGAGTTTGTGTGATGTTTTTCTGTGGTAATGAAGCATATGAGTAACTGCTGTTTAACAAGCTTTATTTAAAAGAGCAGAAGAGAAGGACAGAGACTGTGTGAAAGAGAGAGAATGCCTTGCTTACTTAAAGCTATGGTCTACGATCTGAAAACCAGTTTGGCAGTTGAGACAGATTTGAAAAACCCATCCTGCCCATCCTGGGGGGGGGGGGGGGGGGGGGGGGGGGGGGGGGGGGGGGGGGGGGGGGGGGGGGGGGGGGGG
>JAQLOL010012850.1:0-14966 GCA_029783665.1 Naso thynnoides
AGTCAGAACAATTCATTTTATGGCCACATCAATGAAAATGCAACATCCTCAGTTAAAGAATTCTGGCAGTAAGTACTCATGTTACTAAAAATGGTTTTGGAGTCAGAAAAATAAATGTTGACAATAATCTTCTCACTGCAAAGAGGGAGAGTATTAGGTTTGTCTGGAGGAATTGAGGAGATGGGAAGTATACGCTGGGACCTGGCCGGATGTCTTCTGCTGAGCTGGATCATCTGTTACTTCTGTGTCTGGAAAGGTGTCAAGTCTTCAGGAAAGGTGAGATTTGTGCTCTTACTGGTTCTTGCTTCTGCAATGGTGAGATGTGTACGAAGACCCTCAATGCTGTGTTTTTCTGCATTTACGTTTTTGCACATGAGAAATAGTCAATCTTAAACAGTGTTGAATACAGTACGTTGTTTCTCTCTCAGGTAGTCTACTTCACAGCCACTTTTCCATATGTGATGTTGATTGTGTTGCTGATCCGTGGTCTGACGTTGCCAGGAGCTGCTGACGGAATTCGATATTACCTTTCTCCTGATTTTACTCGTCTAGCTGATCCTCAGGTGAGAATTATGTGTGAGTGTTAAGTGGATTTATAGTGTAAGTGACATTTATATATTTCAGAGTTCCATCTTAAAAAATTGTGAGCATATGCTGAACATGCTTTTCTGGCTAGATTTTTGGTTTTAAGGTCCTTGCTCAGCATAAACTGGCAATATCTTTGACTTTTTTGTGCTTGGGCTTTTGTTGATCACATGCCCTGCAATACCAAATGTGGCCAATATGCCAAGAAATAAAATAAAATAAAATAATAATTAAAAAAAAAACAGTAGGCCAGCAAAGTAAACGGACAGGACATGTTCTCTATTATTAGCAGTGAGCATTATTTACACCTGAGACACACATATATTCAGAACTGCTGAATGAAGTAAACATTATTGACACACGTTAATCAGAAGAGTTTAAAACACCAGTTAAATAAATAAATAATTAACAGCACATAACAATAATAAATCACTTAATTGTTTAAAGGTGTGGATGGGTGCTGGGAGCCAGATATTTTTCTCGTGTGATGTATGCATAGGCTGTTTACCATCTTTAGGGAGCTACAACAAATACAACAACAACTGCTACAAGTAAGGAAAATAGCCTTTCAGCGCAAACATTAATGTGATGCAGGACACAGTTAATAAAACTTCTTTCTAATTGCAGAGATACTTTTGCGTTGTGCCTACTAAACAGTTTAACCAGCTTTGTTGCTGGCTTTGCCGTCTTCTCTGTCCTTGGCTTCATGTCGTATGAGTTGGGCATCGACATCTCATCTGTGGCTGAATCAGGTAAGGGATGGTTTAAAGGCAAACATTGAGTTTTATTTTAGCTCCTTTTAGCTTATGAAAAACAATTTTTGAAAAATATCTAGATCAAACTAAAATATTGTGTATATATGTGTATATATTCCCAAATGGCATTTTGGTCCTCACCGTTTGCAACCAGGCTCTCGGACCACAAACTCAGATACACAAGGACATCTTCTCTTCCTACCCTAACCCTAATTGTACCTGTCTGAACAATTTTCCTTTATTCAGCTTTACACCCACAAAAGTTGATTGTTTGGCCCCTTGGGACCAGCAGAAACAAGCATAAACACAATGTGACATATTATTATCCCTTAAGATCATTTGGTGAACACACAGGCCAACTGACATGATGATAGAAGCTGTTTTTCCTTCCACAACATCATAGAGCTGTGCTCAGCGGAATCAAAGGTTTCTTGAGCCAAATCTATTTTGCTATCTACTTGCAGGTCCTGGCTTGGCATTCATTGCCTACCCTGGAGCAGTGGCCATGATGGCTTTACCCCAACTCTGGGCTTCCTTCTTCTTCATTATGATAATATTTCTTGGAGTGGACAGTGCGGTAAAGTGTTACTATTCAGCTGTATTTCAAAGAAAACATCAGATTTACTTTAATCACATTTGAGCATACTATAAGCTGACTTGATTGTCAATATCAATGTGGAAAATGTACAATATGACTACAGGAACCACTTCTCTTTTCCTCGCAGTTTGTGTGTCTGGAAGGCTTGGTGACATCCATATCAGACATGAATCCTTCCTTCTTTTTCACTGGCCATCGACGTAAACTACTTCTGCTGCTCATCTGTGCTGTATCCTTTGTTCTTGGTCTTTCTATGGTGACTGAGGTAAGAGTGCATTTGTTTTACAACTGAAGTTAAAAGAAAAAAAAAGATATACAATGTACTCCTTTCGCTCTCACTTCTGCTTTAGGGAGGTCTCTATGTATTTATGCTGTTTGACTACTACGCTTGCAGTGGAATACCAGTCATGTTTTTGGCTGTTTTGGAGTGCATTTCTGTTGGATGGATATTTGGTGAGAAACAAAAATACTTTATTCAAGGGCAATTAGAAGTGGAGGTGGCATGTGCTTTCAACAATTGGTATTTAAATGTAAGCATGCTTATTAAGTCACCTGTGACAGTGAACATTTTGGCTTTGTTAAACCCTAAAGCAGTGGTACCCCTTTTAAACTAAGCCATATATAATATCTCTTTGTGGCAATTTAAATAAGACTTAGGCCTACATAGACAACAACATTTTTATAAGTACTTCAGAATTATTTTCTTTAAAAAAAAAAGAATTGAAATTTCATCATCTCGTTCACTTTGCAAATGTTTCACTGATTAAATGTTGTCAAATTTGAATGTAGCCGAATGCCCAGGGCTTTATCACATTCTTTAGAAGTTAACACAGTTTATGTGTCTGTCTGTAAGGTGCTGATCGCTACTACAACAAAATCAAGGAAATGATTGGCTACTACCCATCGTCTTATATGAAATATTGTTGGAAATTCATCACACCATCTGTCTGTCTTGTGAGTAGCCTAATTTTTTGACTGTTTTAGAGTGTTTAAAGCTCTGACAAAGTCAAGACTGTCATTTAGCTAAAACTGGGACAGGGAAACAAAATTATGCTTTGACATAGATGTCATCATCATCATCATTAGCTATATGTAAACAGAAGGCCTTACATGTTCCCTGTTCTATTCTATTCTATTAGGGAATTTTGCTGTTTGCTCTGGTCAAGTTCACCCCTCTGACATACAACAACACCTACCATTACCCCTGGTGGGGCTATGCCATTGGGATATCTCTTGCGTTCTCTTCAGTTCTTCTGACTCCTCTGTGGTTTCTGTATAGTATGGCAGTAACCCCAGGAACAGTAAGACAAGTAAGTATGTCCACTGACAGGACAGGGCGCTCTAGGAATCACATATCCTTACTGACAGTGATAAATTTAATACAAATATTGTGTTATTTCAAGTATATTAGTGTAACCATTTGAAGATAAAGTTAAATTAACTGAACTTTCTGTGACTAAGCTTAAATAACAAAGTGGTCTATGGAAACTCCAAACCCCATATACCTGAAGGCAGTGATCTTAGTTACCCAAGAGGAAAAATAGTTTAATTACTTCTCAGCTTTTTTAACTCTGAAATGACATGACCATTTTTTTGATCAGTACAGGAGTCACATTTTAGGCTTTGAGTTCTGATAAAATGTTGCCTAAGTTAACTGAAGATAAATTCATTGGCAACTGTGGTATTTTTTGCAGAGGCTGAAAACTTTATGCACTCAACCAGATCAACTTCAAAATGCATCACAAAAGAAGACACTTTGCCCTGAAACAACTCTGTCTGAGGCAGAGCTGTGCTCATTCACTAAAAAACCCCCAAATGTCCATTCTGAAGGTAAGTCACCTGTGAAAGAGAAATCTGCAACTATGTGCTGTAAGTTTAATGTACCATAGTGGTGGTGACTAGGGTTAATGTGGAGAACTAAATAATTTGCCCTGTTTATAGATTGTAAAGGTCTTCTCTGATCTTCAGGGAAAAGTAAAATAACCTGAATTCTTTGATTTGAGGTGGCCCTTAAAAGATGATCAAATTTCATTGATATGACAATGCATGGTCGTTATGACTTGCAGTAAATTCTTACTGGTGCTTTTGCTTGGAGCTAGTTAAAAAAACCCAGAATGTATGTTTTGTGATGTTTCCTTTAGCTTTTTATCAAGTTCAAGTTATAGTGAGATAAAAGATATTGCAGGATGATGGAAAAAATATTTTATCCAGTGTAAATATTTTGAAATATAAAAAACAAACAAACATAAACACAAAGTCATAATTAATGAGTGAACAAAATAACACCTGAAAGTTTGAGAAAAAGTTTGCAGAGTCAAAGTTTTAGGTTTAAACAAAAAGTGGCAGGCAAAAGAAACAAAAATTGAGCTTTAATAAAAATTAACTGATCACTGTGTACACAAAAAACTGAAGGAAAAAATGTAAGGAAATACATACAAGTGCACTAAACAACAAACCAGGACTACACAAGTGGTGCAGACAAACTGACAAATGCCACGGGACAAGCAGCTGAAAATAAAACTATATGAAGTGATGATGGAAACTGAGAACAGTTGTGTGAAAACTGAAAACAGTAAGTTATAAGAGAAGCATGAATAGAATAACCCGAAAAAATAAAACAGAACATATCTGAACTGAAATGCAAACCATGACACAAAGTAATTCATGTTTGGACTATAGTTGGAGTTTGAGTTTCCAACTTTTAGCTTTGCAGCTGTCTTTGAGTTTGCCTTTTGGACAGCCTTGTGACCATAAGGATAACAGACATAACAACATGATAGCAGAGGTTAACACTGTCGCCTCATAGCAAGAAGGTTCTGACTTTGATTCCTGGCTGGGGCCTTTCTGTGTGGAGTTTGAATGTTTTTCTCGTGTTCATGTGGGATTTCTCCTGCTTGTGCTCCGGTTTCTCCCACTATCAAAACATGTATGCTGGGTTAATTCTCCAGTCAGTGCATTTGACTAAGATGGAGGTTCAGATCTGGAGCTGGTCCCCAGGCGCCACACTGTGGCTGCCCACTGCTGCCCTGCAGCTTCAGTGTACACTGTTTATGTGACCAATAGAGTACCTTTTTTTTTTTGTATATTTTATTTATGCAAATTTTTATATAAACAAGCACATACAGTGTAAAGACAAACCAGACAAGAACAAACACGAAAAAGAACAACAACAAAAAAAACAAAACAAAACAAAAAAACAAGGAGCCAGCACTTATAAAATGCAGTAGTCAGAATACATGTCAATTAACAAATGTCTCGCAGTGTCCATTCATGTGGATCAAGTCCAGGAGGTCTGAGCTGGAGGGGAATGGCCAAGACTCAGAACGGATGGCATAGTTAGAACAAAAACAGTGCAAAGTGTTCAGGTCCCAGTCTGTGGTCTGTCCTTACTGATATGTTCTATGAAAGGACCCCAGATCTTCTTAAACTTGTCTTGTGAGTTAGACATAGAAAACCGAATTTCTTCCAGGTGTAAACAGGAGACCATATCATTTAGCCACTTTTTGAAGCAGGGAGGGGAGGCTGCCTTCCACTCAGTTAGGATAACCCGTTTTGCAATGACCATGCCAAACATAAGGGCTTGTTGTAGAGGAGAGGGAAGAGCCGAAGAACCGTCAGAGCAGCCCAGAATCACCAAGAGGCAGTCAGGAACCAGTTGTCTTTTATAAACAGCACTGTACAAGTTAAAAATGTCTATCCAAAAACTTGTGAATTTAGGGCAGGACCAGAAAAGGTGACCAAGGGTACCATCAGTTGACTTACATTTGTTACAAGTGGGAGAGACAGCAGGAAAAATTCTATTCAACTTAGTCTTGGAATAGTGTAATCTATGGACTACTTTGAACTGAATAAGTTGAAGACGCGCATTAATAGAACATAATTTAATCCGTCTTAACCCTTCCACCCACAGCTCATCAGAAATTACTTCACCAGTGTCCTTGGTCCATGCCTCTTTAATATGAAGAGATGGGGTTTCCATTGAGAAGAGGTTAACAAGCTGAGAAATCAAATGTTTGGAGGTGGGAGGTTTGGTCATTATATCATAAAAGTTATGTTTTATGGGGGTCAAACCGAGGTCCGGGGATGATTGTTTAACAAAATTCCTAATTTGTAAGTAACGAAAAAATTGACTAGTAGGTAATTTGAACTTAGCCTGGAGCTGAGCAAAAGAAGCAAAGTGATTCTCAATAAGGAGGTCCTTGATAGTAGTTAAACCTTTATCTGACCAGTGCTTAAAGACGGCATCCATCAAACCTGGCTTGAAGCAGGGGTTCTGACATATGGGAGCATGGATTGACGAACCTGGGAGATTTAGAATTCCCTTGATTTGCTTTAAGATTTTAAGTGAGTTGCGAAGAAGAAAATTATTGCGGAGCGAAGTAATTTTAATGTCAGGTTTTGAAAATAGCATGGCTGATAAGGAGGCACCAGTAAGTGCTACAGCATTATTAAGCTCAATCTCGTGCCATCTAGGGCCGGGTCCGCACTGTTCTACACACCTCGCCGTGGATTGATTCCAGAAAACCCAAGTTCTGGCGTTACAAGCCCAGTAGTAATGTCTAAAATTCGGGAGGCCTAGCCCACCATCATCTGTGGGCTTCTGCAAGTGGGCCTTTGAGATACGAGGGGGCTTGGAGGCCCATACAAAGGGCGTGATAACAGAGTCCAACATCTTGAAGAAGGAAGAGGTGAGAAAGATGGGCACATTCTGAAAAAGATAAGTAAATTTAGGGAGCACGACCATTTTAATAATGTTGACGCGGCCAATCATTGAAAGGGGGAGAAGTTTCCATTTATCTATCATACACTTAAGCTTGTTAATCAGATCAATATAGTTAAGCCTAAAAAGAAGTTTTGGATTTCTGGGGATGTTAATCCCCAGGTAAGAGAAGTAGTCATGAGAAACTCGGAGGGGTAAGTTGCTAAGAAAAGTGGAGTCAAGACCATTTGACAAAGGCATTAAAACAGATTTCCCCCAATTTATAGTAAACCCAGAAAGTCGCCCGAACTCCTTTATAAGGCTAAGAAGGGGTGAGAGGGAAACCATTAAGTCCGAGAGAGTCAGAATTACATCATCTGCATACAGACCGATGGTACACTCAGTTGTGCCACACCTTATACCGCAGATTTGTGGGTTGGCTCTGATGGCTATGGCCAGTGGTTCAAGAGCCAATGCAAAAAGCATTGGAGAGAGGCAGCAACCCTGCCTGGTGCCACGGTGCAACTGGAACGGGGGAGACCTTTCGTGGTTGGTTAGAACAGAAGATTGGGGGCTAGCATAAAGCATCTTTAAAATATTCATAAATTTATGACCAAAACCAAATTTGTCAAGAGCTGCGAACATGTATCTCCACTCTACCTGATCAAACGCCTGCTGGGCATCTAGTGGGATCACAGCAGAGTGGGGCAATTTAGTTGTATACATTCAATTTAGTAAACATCTTGTGTTTGAGAAGGTAAATCTATTGGGGATAAAACCCAACTGATCAGGGTGAATTAAAATGGCGATGCATTTGTTTAAACAGTTAGTCAGGACTTTTGCAACCACTCTTTGATCAGAATTAAGCAGACTTAGGGGGCGATATGATGAAATATTTGTTTCATCAGATATGGGCGTCATAAAAAGTATGAGGGAAGGTACCATTTTTCACTGAGCAATTGACCATACAAAGCAAGAGGGTCTAAGAGAGAGAGAAAAGACAAATCTTTTCTCAGGCAGTAACAATTTGACATGTTTGTTGCAAATTTGGAGAAAAAAGTTACATAGAAAACAAAGATACTGAATCACACTAAGATGTGTTCACTGTTGGAATATCTTCAGTCCTTCAGCAGCTCATCTGTCTGCAGAACAGTTGGTGCTGAGATAAGACACACACAAACACGCAAATACACAGTGCATTGTCACAGTGCTGTGTTTACCCCTGAGGCCTCTGTACACACAGACACACACACACACACACACACACACACACACACACACACATCTTGTCAGTATTGCATGGAAACCTTCTCTTGTACCTCCAACATGTCACTTATCAGAATGTGAGAAATGCAGTTTTGTTTTTATATGAACCTCCAGAGAGAAGGGGTGCAGTATTGAGCACTCACAGCTCTACTGCCTTTACACACCTATTGTGAGGAGGTTTATCATGTGGCCTCCTAAAACTAGACAGACATCAGTGTACATCTTGCCAAACAGTTGTCCAACTAATCACTTACACCATGACCTGTTCACAGAAAACACCTCAAATTAGACACAGAAGAGAGTTGTCTGATGGACAGTCAGGGAATAAACATCTCGTTCTTTGGAGCTTGTGGCCTTCATAAAGGAGTTTAACATAGGAAACATTGTTAGAATGTTATAGGACACCGTGAGGCCAACTTAACGATCAATTGCTTCACCAAGTTGCTGTTGTATATCAATTACTCAGCCTTAGATAAACATTTTTTAAAACTTTTTTTTTTCAATTTAACACTGTTCCATGGTAAACGGGTGATTTCAGGAATGTGCAGGCAGTCTAGGTTCATTCTTGAAAGTATTAAAACTATCTAAAAGCATCCATCCAACAACTTTGTGTGGTATAATCAAAGTTTTCTTTATTGTTTCCCATGCTTATTACTTCCAAAACATTTTCATTTTGGCCAGAAAGCTACTAAGTTCAATACATCCGATCCAATGTTTTGTGTCCTGTATTACAGTTATTCTAACAGCAGTCAACTCTGGCTCAAATAAATATGGAAAATGTGAAAAATGTGCAGAACTCCTCTCTCTTTGCTTCAGTCATTTCTGTTCATTTACAAATTTGGGATAACCTTTTAGTATTTTTTAAGAACATAAGGATAAGGAAACGTGTGAAGCAGACGTGATAACCACTACACAAAGAAACCGTGGTAAGTCAGGGCTCTCTAATGAAAAAAATTTTTTTTGAATGAATATGTGTCTAAGTGTACTCCCTATGGGACACTGAGGGGAGATTCCCCCTGCAGCTACAAGAGAAAGGTAATAGACTGCCAAATGGAATTCAGAAAGGACATTGGGTGCATCTCAAGTCTCTTAAATTGCATCCACGTTTCCCTCACTTGTGTCCTTTCCTTGCGTCTTAGTCCCGCCCATCGTGGATGCATGAAGAGACGTAAGGAAACCAAAGTGAGGAAAGAGCAAATGAGGAAAGACATTTAAAGAGAAATGAGATGTCCTGTCCTTGGCGGTGTCACATGAAACAACGTCCCTTTATGATGACAAGGAGCAGCTGGATTTGCTGCAGAAAGTGGCAGGAATGTTAAAAAAAAAAAATGGCTGGAGTGTTTCTCCACCACTGCTGTCTGCTATGTTTTTCTTACTCAAGTCAATGTGTTTTTCTTACTGAAGTCAAGTGATTTGGAAATACCTGCCCGCTCACATATTTCCACAAACACTACAAATTCTATGTAGAGCCCCTCTTCTATTTCTCCAATTTTCACTAATTCCCTATATGACTTTTTAAAAATGTATTATCACACTGGCATTATCTATGCGTAAATATCATTGCTCCCTGGACTCCTTCATGTTAGTACATCTAAATTAATTCGTTGTGGAGAAGTGAATATGGTCCACCTACACTTAAATTGCCTCTCCTCTATCTCGTTCAAATGCTTCAGCTGTGGAGGTGGAGTTTTTCTACCCGATCGTTAAGCTGAGAGACTTCCGCAGTCGTCCATCCTCACTTCTCAGTGCACAATGAAGGGACTTGGGACAGTCCTTAAGATGGCCGAAACAACTTCTGGTTTAAGTGAGGATATGACAAATGAGATGCACCCATTGACATATATTACCTCTTGAATCCAGGGAAATACACCTTGCAGGGTTCTCATAAAGACTCAGTTTCCCAGAAGTCTAGTTCCACTGGGGATTGAACCCAGGACCTTCTGCGTGTAAAGCAGACGTGATAACCACTACCCAAGTGAATCGTGTTAAGTTCAAGATCACTAATGAAAAACAAAAAGCATTTATGGGAGTTTTAGGTATCTTTTTAATGAGTGAATAAGTATCTAAGTGTACTCCCTATGGGACAATGAGGGGAGATCCCGCCCACAGCTACAAGAGGAAGATAATAGAATGCCAAATACAAGTCAGAAAGGACACTGACAGATATCTACCTTGCAGGATTCTCAATAAGACATAGTTTCCCAGAAATTTCACTGGGAATTGAACCCAGAACCTTCTGCGTGTAAAGCAGATGTAATAACCGCTACACAATGGAACCATGTCAAGTGATAGTTGTCTTTGAGTGCCATGTCTGCTTAAACGTCGGCATGTTGGGACGATAGTGCTGTCCGGATGTTGGGACATCAGTGACATTGGGAGAATCTTAAAACAGATTGGCCGCTGTGACACAGTAGAACCGAGGATTGACTGTTGCATCCTAGCTGAGCAGAGTGACACAGAGGGACACACAAAGAGAGTCTGCAGTCTCACCTTCCTTGTGTAGCTGTGGGTAGCATCTCTCCTTACTGTCCCATAGGAGGTACACTAATTCACTCACTAAATAATTACCTATAAGACTTGTAAAAGATTTTTTTTTATTAGAGAGCCCTGACTTAGCTTGGTTCCATTGTGTAGTTGTTATCACATTTGCTTTACATGCAGAAAGTCCTGGATTCAGTCCCCAGTGGAACCAGAACTGGGTGTCATAATGCAGGTAAATATGTTTTGCTTCTAAAATCTGATTTTTAACACTGAGTGTCTGCGCATCATTTACAAGTGATCAGATCTAATTTGTTGCATTCAGACATTGCCGCTTTGTACAGACCTATCTGCAGGGGTTACTGTGCAATGATGTAGGTGGAAGCATGTGCCCTGTTGATGCAGCTTTCCAACTGGAAGCACATCAAATAGAAAAATAGAGATACATTATCTTGCAATCCAAACACATCCAAAATCACAGTGACGAACTCTCCTGCTGCACCAGAGAGACTTAGAGACAGAAGAGATTGATGAACGTTGAAATTTTCCGTGCCAGTCATGTCGGGCTTCACTGTGCAGCACAAGGTTTGGTGCTAATCCATGGAGCAGTGACCGGTGGGAGCATGTCGTCATTTAGATATTTAATGATAAGCGGTGACATGCAAGTTTTCAATTGTGCCACAGGACATCTGATGAGCTCTATGGCTGTCTAACCCTCTGTCTTGTCCATCAAGACACTCCATTCAGGTACTGAATATCCCTGCAGTGAAGCAAAAGACACTCTGATTTTCAATTTGAATGAGCAGAGCATCCGACTGAAGACGCATCTGTAGAAATCAAATCTGAGTGGGATTTTAAACTACCTCCAAATGTGGTTAAGATCTGACTTGCAAAAATCCGATTTCATGTGGGGTGTTTCTGCTGTTTAGACAATCAAAAATCAATCAAGATACATCTGGATATGCAAAAAAAAATTAGATTTGGGTGGGCAGGCTGAACAAGACCTTGGAGTCTTTAGAGAATGTTTATAGATATCTCAAAGCTAAGGTAAGCAACATCTGGAAATTAAGCTAACTGTCTACTAAGGAAGCAACTCCACTGCACCTCCCCTCCCTGTTTTTGCTCTGGCTCGCATTTTATTTAGTTTGTTTGTCGTTTTGTCTATTAAGTCCAGTTTACACCAAAGGTTCAAGACAAACAAGATGAAACAGTACCAGTTCCCCAGTGGAACCAGAACTGGGTGTCATTGTGATTTCTGACAGACCTTATTTCTCTGGGCTCAAACAGAAATGCAGAGGTTGTTCAGTGGCCTTGTCTTTTCCCATGTGCATTTGGCAGTCTATGACCTTGTTTGTGTAGTTGAGGGTGTGATCCCCATTAGTATCCCATAGTGACTACACTTAGACATTTAATCACTCCTTTAGGATCGCTAGGCCCGCTGTTTGGCCTGAAATACCACCTTAAAAAAAAAAAAAAAAAGACTGGCATAAATAAATCACTTGTCACATCCAGAAACTTTGAAAACTGCCATAATCATCAGATTTTTGAGTTTCTGATCATCCCTGAACATCTCATGTGTGACGTCAGACACATAACCGAATCTAAGTACAAATGATGAGAGAATTCGTGAGATTTCATCAAAATCGTTTTATTTCTCATGTCTTATTTGAAAAAATGCCAAAAACAAACCATTTACTCCAACTAGATTCTGTAAAAATCCCCCCAGAAATTCAGTGTTCCTCTGTGCATTCGGCAAGCCATGATTGATTCAGATAGGCTGTGGTGTCGCTTCTCAGTAATTCAGTAATACTGAAGTAATACTTACTCGGAGAGCCTGAAGAGCCTGTGTGGGGCTTACTTTACCCACTTATGTGTCTGACAGGTCATGTGCAAAACAGAGGAGCGAAGAGCAGAGAGAAGATGAAAAGCAAGTCTTACAAGCTCAGTTACTCAACCAGTGCCTTTTAGCCTGAAAATGGCTCAAAAATGTTACACAACAGAGCAAGCTCTCAGCTATACTGCACAGGAGACATTACTGAGTTACATCTGCCTTTAGCAATGGTTGTCCTGAATCCATAGAGGTGCAGGACTTCATATTGCAGTGAAAAATGAGACCGCAGTGAGTAAAATGTGACAGAAGCAAAAAGTGGCCAGAAACTGCTTGCAGTTCAGAGGGTTTATGAATATGTAAATATTTCAATGTATATAATACTTAGAGCCACCATATTTTTTTTCTATGGTCCTTAGACTTGAGGGTCCCTGAAAATACGTTGTATACACTGATTCCTTGTTTTTTTTTTAAATTTGAAAATCAGAGAAATTCAATGTTCGCTTTTCTTTTTTTAATGATTTATGGCATTATGATTTTGTTTTACTGCACAGAAGACATTATTGAGTTAAGCAAAAAATGGCGAGAAACTGCTTGGGATTCTAAGGGTTAAAAAGATACCTAAAACTCCCATAAATGCTTCTTTTTTTCATAAGAGAGCCCTAACTTAATGCAGTTCCATTGTTTAGTGGCTATCACATCTGCTTTACACACAGAAGGTCCTGGGTTCAAAAGACGACTGTGTTTCATTGGGAACCCTAAAAGGTAGGTTTCTGTGGGCTCAAGTGCAAATGTAGATGTATGTCTGCCCCTGTACTTTCTACTTGCATTTTTCGTTGGACCAGACCTCTGGGAAACTCAGTCTTACTGAGAACCCTGCATTTCCCTTGGTTCAAGAGGTAATATAGATGTCTGTCAATGTCCTTTCTGACTTGCATTTGGCAGTCTATTACCTTCCTTTTGGCTACGGGTGGAATCTCCCCTTAGTGTAGGTAGTTTACATAGACACTTATTTACTCATTAAATAAATACCTAAAACACTCATCAACACTTTTTTTCTCATTAGAGAGCACTGACTTAACACAGTTCCATTGTGCAGTGGTTATCACATCTGCTTTACATGCAAAAGGTCCTGGATTCAAAAGACAACTGTGTTTCATTGAGAACCCTAAAAGGTGAGTGAGTGAGGCTATAGGCTATGTGATTAGAAGAGACCAGAGGAGCAAGGTTGCTTGTTGACTGGCACAGAGAAATGTGCTTCTGGTATGAGCTAACACTAGCGACGTGCTAACAGGAAACTGATAAAGGAGAATTTGTCAGTGCTGGTCACAGTCAGGAATAAGAAGCTCGCTTCTGTATGCCTTCGCTTTTGTTGTGGACTGTTTTGACCGTGTAAAATGCTACTTTCTCAATGAGTTTGCTGTTAGCACATTGCTAGTGTTAGCTCATAGGACACTAACTAACTTGCATGCTAGCTTGTAATGTAGCTTGTACATTTGCACTGGGTTGATTTAAAATACCTTGTGCCGATAACAGCAGTGGCTATAGTGGCGTGATAAGAAGAGACCAGAGGAACAAGATCGCTTGATGACTGGGGCAGAGAAATGTGTTTCTGGTATTTATGACCTAACACTAGTGACATGCTAACAGAACAAACTGGAAAGGGGAGAATTCAGGCTCCATAGCGCTTCATAGAGCTTCAGCCCCCTGAGTGTCCATTACAGTGTTTTGTCAGAAACATGGATCCTCCACTCAGCAGTAAACAGAAAAGACATTTTGTGCTGGAGTCTGAACTATGTCTAATAACACGCATTGCTACTGATTTATTTCCAGACATTTTCCACAGGCTAATTAGCTAGTTGCAGTTAGCTAGAAGCTAGTTGGCTTGCATGGCACCATTAACTAGTACGGCCACTGTTTTATCATAACCTGTCAATAAAAAATGACAAACTACTGAATATAAACTACTTCAGTTGTCCACTTGTACCATATCAATTTTATACACAGCACTCAAACACAATTCTACTTAACATAAAGTGTAGGGAACACTATTCTTGCACACTGACCAAACACAGTCACCCATAGCTACAGAAATTATTAGTGTCCGAGTGCCACGTAATGCAAACACCCTATTGTTTCTAGAAGCACAACTATATTATTCATCCTGTCATATCTTGATTGACTTACCAAGACTACCACATAACAACTACTAATATCCAAACATGCTCATGTTACACATTACCTCTATCACAAAAACACACTGGCAAAGAAACCAAAAAAACAAAACGCATTCACCAAACGGGTGGTTTAGTTTTAACCTAGTCTTGTTTTAACCTAGTCTTGTTTACTTATTTGAGTACTGCTGTGCTGAGCTCTGCAATCAAACTACATTATATCACACTGTATCTGGTTTCTGCTATGTCTGTCAGGTCCATATGGGGACCCTGAGGGTGGAAAGGCGAGTGTGTGTGTGTGTGTGTGTGTGTACGTGTGTGTACGTGTGTGAGTGTGTAGGGTGCACAGACGGCTAATCAGCATGTTTCTCTCTCAGTATGGAATCCAACTGGACCACCAAGATACCTATTTAATATATTTAATAAACATGGGAGGGGATGGTGGTGTCTTTGTGTGTGTGTGTGTGTGTGTGTGAGTGTGGTGATATTCAATATTTTTCTCATTGTCAACACATCTTTTGAGAAGTAAACATTGAATCTTATTTTGTGTGTGGTGTATCTTCTTCCTTTGTCCTCCCAAAAA
>JAQLOL010012965.1:0-14957 GCA_029783665.1 Naso thynnoides
CAGAGTTTAGTAAAACGTATGTTTGTGTAGGCAGCATCTTACCTTCCCGTCGCCGCCATCTTGAAGCAATTTTCACATTAAAAGTCCATCACTGAACACAATATCCATGTAACGCGAATTCAGTAGAGAAGAAATGTGGACAGCTCTTGAAGCTTCGTTGAACTAAGCTTCAAGAGCTTTGATCTGCTAATTGGGTGTGAGTATTTTCATACAGAGCGTAAATATCACACTGCGAAAAAGTGAACCCTATTTTCCGAGTTGAGGTTGATTTTTCCAAGTTTTCCCACTGCGACAAAGGCATCAACCATTCACCATGGTTGTGTGGAACGAAAGTCACGGCCGTCTTCCACTGTAAAGTGGAAGATTACATGGTCAGCGCCACGTTTTGAGAGGAATTTCAGGCGCTTGCAGACCGAAACCCCTTGTTATTGAAAATTGTACAATATTAAATTAAAGGAATAAAGATAGACAACCTTGGTAACCCAATACTGTTTTTTGTGATTACTACATGTAGGGAAGAATAGAGCCTTTAATAGGAGTGTTTCTATCACTGTGTGCGGTACGGCCCTGACTCAGCTGTGCATATCAAGCTGTGTCGTGCAGCCTTGGTTTAACACAACGCGTCTAAAATAACAGACAAAAGCACTAAAACTGACATAAATAGCTAATACCAGGACAACACAATATAACAACATCAATTACTTGACAACTTGTGGAAAAGTTACATTAGCTGCCACTTGTCTGTCTGTAGACTAACGTTGCAGATTCTTTGTTCCAGGCCTGGAGTGAGCTGTCAAAATTCTTTCCCACATTCGTATTCCTGTGTCTCTGTTGCAAATTCGTGTCACTTACAAGTCTGAATAGTTTTAATGCAAAATAATCGGATGCGAGTATTTTACATTTTTGTGTTGCTTATTCGTGACACTCCTGGTGTGTAGCAGCCGAGGACAAGAACCCAAAAGCTACAGCAGAAGGATCTCTTGATCGCAGCTGTGCACTGACGTCCATAAGCAGCTGCAAGTGTTTACAGGACTTAGTACCAGAATCGACATGCTGCAATTTATTAGTCAGCTGTTTTTTGACTGGATGAATATTAATATCATTCATCTACCTCACTGACTTCGTGTCTTGTGTTCCTGTGGTCTTCCCTTTGTGTTATATTAAGAAAAGGTGGACATGAGTGAAACACCACACTGTCACAGAGGTGTGCGGGGACAGGAACCGTGCGAAATGGATGATAGTTATTGTGAATTCCACAGTGTTCTGGCTTCTGTGCATGTGAGCATCCTAAAAGATATACGTTTTTTTTGTACATGTTTGATGATTTGATTAATGTCCTTTTTTAAAATTTTGTCAAGTTGAGTCCAAATTTATCTGATTTAATGACTCATGTCTGACACGGGTCCAAGTCATGTGACCAGAGTCCACACCTCTGATCAGTGGTAGTAGAAGTCATAGTCAGTCGTAGTTGAGACGAGAGGTCTCCATGGGACCTTCTGAACCTGAGATCTGACCTCAGACCCGTACAGGTTCTGATCCACTTTTTTAAGGTCATGGGATGGAGTTGAACTGTTCTGTCAACACAGATCTGGGGTCTGCTGTGGCCTGTATGACATCATGTGTAATACCCACATGGATCTGAGAAGACCCAGCCATGATCTGACGGCGCTGATCATAATGGAAGTGCTGTGTGTGTAATGCAACAAAACAAAGCTCATTCTTATCTGGTCACATTTGTCACCCATCACAGTGACAGCAAGTTTTTTTTTTTTTAAGCTGAAATAATGGGTTGATCAGTGACGCTGTTTCAGAAAACCTGAATGTGTTGAACTGTCGAGGCAACGACGATCCATGAATCACGGCCGGGCACGGTGAAGAAACTTCTAAAGTTAGTTTGGGTGAGACACAAAGGCTTGTGCTGACAGCTTTAGCTTAGCCAGTAGCTTAGGGTCAGGGTCCCAGCTTTCAAAGCTGGGGTAGGCAACGTCTGGAAATCAAGCTAGCATGAGACTCTTAAGGAAGCAATTTCACTGAACCCTCCGCTTCCTGTTTTTTCTCCAGCTTGTTTTATTTCGTTTGTGTCGCTTTCAAAGGTCAGTTATAGAACTTTAGGCACGTCACTTGTTTCGAAGGCCAACTAGCTCGTAGTCACATCACTTAAGAAGAAGTGCAGAGTAGAGTAGCCAATAGGAACACGCATTCTCTGACAGGACCCATGATTGGCTGTAAAGTGCACGTCACGGTCTTTATTGTCTTAAGCCTGAATAAAGAGCCCAGAGGAGATGCATGAGTCTAGAGTTCTCTCAGACAGCAACATGCTGAGAGGTTAATATGGGACATTTGCTGGAGGACACTAGACATAAACTGCCTACCTCAGCTTTAATCCACGGACGTTGTACATTTCTGAGTCTTTTCAGTTTCAGACACAAATTTTTAGACGCATAAAGATTTCTAGTTTGGAAATAACTGTTTTGAGTTTATACAAAACCATTTATAACACCACAGCACCCTTGACTGTATAATTCACTCTAAGATGAGTATTTATAATCAAAGTATAAAGAGTCCGTGCACGTTGCTTTCAGTGCCTCGGCTCGCCCTGTCGAAGCTTCAACATACTCGTGTGCTCCGTCACTTAGCAGAGGCTCATGACTCACAAACATGTCGAAAAAAGTTAATTTAGAGTCACATAACTCTTCCCTTCACCTCTTCCTCCTTCCTCACTTCTTATCATCATTTCTTGTTTTCCCCACCCCTCTCTGCCTCTCTTCACTCAGTTCGCTTTGAAGGGAGGAAATCTGCACTTTGCACAAGCAGCGGAGGCAGCAGGCGGGGATGAAGTGATTCACTGTTTGGAGAGAGAGAGAGAAAAAAAAAAAGACAGGGGTTGAGGAGTTTTACACCTCTGCACCATTTCCTTTCTCATCAGTTTTTCTGCTGTTGGCGTCTTGATTTGATTTGTGTCATCTTATCTTCTCTGTCCATCCGTCCATCTGTCTGCCTGCCTGTCTGTCTTCTTCCTCCACTTGTTGCTCATTGTTGCAATGATGGCTCTCAGGACTATTATGACCTTCTCAACACTCTTACTCATGACTTCTGGTAAGTGTACGTTCTTTTTGGGACCAGCAGAATTTTTGGAAGGAAGAACTAGGCCTGAACAAAACTGAAGTCAAAGTCTTTTAAAACTAAATTGATCAAACAAGCAATAGGCTACTGCTATGACAAGAACTTGAGCACAATACGAGTGAGTAAGAAATTACAGAAAATATTTTACTATTTACTATTAAACTATTAATACACAACATACGAGAAAAACATAAAACACACCGAGGAAAAGTCCACGGAAGTCTATGTCAATGCAACTACTGTAAAATGTTGTAAAATGTTTTCTCGTAAGAAGGCACTACTTCTGCTTTGGTTGTAAACTCACCTGAAGACTTGGGCCACTTCTGAATACAATATGGTTTTAAATCACGTGGCGCTCAGTTCTGTAAAAACAGTGCTGTAGATTCAGCAATGACTTGCAGAGGTGACGTCTTCAGTGCATAAGCTACACAGAAAATTCTGTCGTAAATTAAATGCACAACATTTGTTCGGAAGTCACGCTGACAGATTCACTGTTTTTAGCTTTAAACGTTAGCATGCACCGCTCTGTGCTAGCCTAATAATAGCACCATGTTTTCCTCTAAAAAATGTCGCTTATCAGCTTTTTTAATGACTTCAAACTACTTTATGCTTATAATGAAGTTAGCTTGTGCTTATTGCACAGACGAGTTGCTGTTTTCATGCCATCCTGACTTTCTGTCTCCTTGGCATTGAATATTTTTTTCCCATCAGACTGTCGAAGGCCTCTTGTTGAAGCTTGTTCAACAGGGAAGCCTCAGTCTGCAGCTTGTCACCGAGCGTAAACTTCAGAAGACCTTTCTCACAGTGGACATTTGGACTTTTCATGTTAATCATAACTGCATTTAATTTAAGTGATACTGTACCAGTGCCTTGGTGTTGGGTTTGGTGGCTCACTGACGTGACCTACTGTGCTAAAAATCAAACTGTGCCACTGTTCACATGAATTGCACCTGTTCTTTGCCAGCTCGGACAAATCAGCTGTCTGTTGTGAAACCCAGTAAAACATTAACAGAACTGACAGCTTGTATTACCTACTTGTGTGCATGTAATGAGAAAATACATGAGAAAAACAAAACAAAACAAAACAAAAAACACGACCCAAATAAGTACAGTCAAACTTTCTGATTAACGGTGGAATGCTGATAGGCTGCCTGGTTAGAGGAAAGGACGTGTTCACGTGTTGGTCCTTCATTATCTCCAGTTAGACCAGTGTGTTGGCCGTGTGTGGTTCACACTGCAGAAGGCTTCAGCAAAGAAATATCACTCAAATTTGTCTGTCAGAAAAGTTGCAGCTGTCTTTACTCACGCCACAGCAAATTCAAAATCCTGCATTAATGCACTACGTCAAAAGTTTGCCAGTGCACATTTGTGATGGAGAAACAACGTGCGGAAAACTTTCGGAAAACTAGGAAAACATTTTAAACGGGACTTGATCTGACTGTTTTGGACGTGTGATGAAAAAACACCTTAATCACTAATATACTGTTATGTAATGTAATACAGTATGAAACAGAACACACACCTATATTGCAACTAAAAGCTAAAATCCAAGAAAGTATTGATTATTTTATTAATTTAAAATCTTGTTGGTGAAATTTAAGAAAATAAGAAAATATCTAACGTTGATTAACACATCTGCCTCAGTTCACAGGCATTTTTCACTCCACGGTTTTTGTGACTGAATGAGGAGTGAAGGAGTGAGGAGTGAGTTTTTCTGCTGTTGTTCATGCGGCTCTTTGTCACGCTTCGCGGAAACACCCGGATATAGAGAACTGCAAAATATTTCAGTGCAGTCGGATTTTTTAATGAACTTATTTAAAAAATCATTATTAAAAAAAAGAATAATATTATATTTTATAATAAAACAAAATATTTCTTAAATTTTAATGGTGGGGGAAAGCGGAGCACCCGGAGGAAACCTACACGAACATGGTAAGAACATACAAACTCCACACAGAAAGGTTCGATCCCGGGCTGGGACACGGCCTTTCCGTGTGGAGTTTGCATGTTCTCCCCGTGTTCGCGTGGGTTTCCCCCACCATTAGAACACGTATACAGGTCTATCTCCAGTCAGTACCCTTGACCGAGGCAGTGGCTGAGAATCTGGACCTGGTCCGCGGGCGCTGCGCTGTGGCTGCCCGCTGCTCCTCAGGGACGGCATAAACGCAGAGAACACATTTCACAGTACATTGTGTGTATGTGACCAGTAAAGTAAAGTGATAATAAATGAGGATACGCTAGATTGCTGCAGCAAAGGTGATTGTGTCTCATTAAAAAAGGTAGCTGTGTTAACGGAGTTTGTGCCAGAGTGTTGGAGATTTTTATTCACAATCACCTCAGACAGTGCTGGTGGGTCTCTGGCCCCAATTTCCACTCAATTTCTACGTAAGAAGTAAAGAATAATAAAAAAGACAATGGAAATATATTATTTGATAAATATTTGATGAAAATATCTGCATAATATAAAATTAAAAACATTACTTTTAGGTGCAAAAAAAAAAAGTGCATAAAACATTAATGATGATGGTTATAACATAGTGTCCTCTGTATAAATAACAGTGAAATAATTATATATTTTTATTTACTAAGACATCACATGCAGCGATAAAAAATCAACCATCCTGCGAGTTTCACCTCCGGGTCTGTAAGCGGCTCCTGTGGAAACAGGCGTGGGATCTGGAGGAAGCTGCATAGGAGTATAAAGTAACTTTTATTTGAGTATTGTACTTAGTTACAATTTTGAGTAAGCTGTCAGACACGACTTTTTTTTTTCTGCATGTACTTAAAATTTTTTTTAAAAAAAACAAACGTACATACGGAAATATTCCGCTTGATTAATTTGTTGGTTGTAGATACCAGTTTGCAGATTCTGATTTTACATACAACATTCATGACCAGTTTATAAAATATGATATATGTAATATTGTTAAAGAACATGAAGTGCAAAGATACCTCGGTGTAAACAGGATGTCAAAATCTCTGATGTTTCATAGTATTTCTCTTTATAATGAGTGAATTTACTTTGGATAATTTTGGTACATTTTCTGATAATACTAATGTCCTTTTTTACAAATTACATTTCCAAGTGGAAGATTTTTACATTGCTGAACTGATACTTTTACTGAAGTATCAAAATGGTCAGAGGTGGAAAATACTTTCTGTACTAGAGTTTTCAGATATTTGTAGCCTACTTCACATGAGTATTTATTTGATGACAAATGATTTACTTTTACTCCTGACATTTTAACACAAATATCTGTACTGTCTGCCGTCCTACACTTTCAAAACAGGCTCGTTTCTTTTGAATATATCTGAGGAGTGTAGATTTAATTTTGCATCAAGACGAAACAGACAAGAGAAGAAGACTGCAGAGAAAAGACATCTAGTGAATGTCTGTGGTAGACATGAAGAACTAGACGTGACATGGATGAAAGTGAGGCAGCCACTGACAGTGGAGCATCATGTCCCCTTTAAGTTCTGTTGCTGACACTGGAGACTGATTTGCAAATTGGAGAAAAGTAATTGTTTATTATTTTTACTAATTTTTTTATATTTTACTTGAAGTAAGAATGGTCGAAGGTCCAACAAATGTGGTCAAATCTGCTTCAAATCCTTTGACTGATCGCAACGACCCCGCAGTAAAGTTCAGTGTGCCTTCTTTTTCTTTTTCTTTCTTTTTCTTTTCTTTTTTCTTTTTTTTGGTCCAAACAACAAGAAGCAGGGCAAGAGTATCGTCTTACCGGACCTATACAGGCCATCGGCCGATAACCCCCGCACTCTACTCACTGCTTGTAATAAATAAATGGGTTCCTGTTTTTGACCCAGACGGTCCCGGTCCAGCCTGGGAACAATTTCATGTCTTTTTTCTTTTTTTTTTTTTAACCTTTACTACACTGCTTTACACTCATGTAATACCACGGCACATTTTTAATGAAGCGCCATTGTGAAGTTCGGTTAGCTTTGTACAGAAAAAATCCACTACTTTTTAAAATGATACATCAGTGCATTTTAGAGTCTCTACTTCAAACTTGTACTTAAACAAAGAAGTTTTTAGTTTTTTGCACGAGTGTCAGTACTTCTACTCTAGAGCGTGCGTACTTTTGCCGCACCTGATTACGCCACCACTAGTTACACCCGTCTTGTTGTTATTTGTTCACCCTCTGTAGTTATATTGTAAGAAATAAAATTCTTCAGTTTCTTCACTTTTAAGCTACTTATAGATTTCAAACTGCTTTTCCTCTGGCTCGCCTCATTAAAGGGCAGAGGTGGCAAAAGTACACATATTCTTTACGTAGGTAAAAGTACGGATACTTGTGTAAAAAGAGTTAAATTACAAGTACTGACTTAATTTCTTTACTTGAGTAAAAGTAAAAGAATGCAGGTTCTGAAATGTACTCAAAGTATCAAAACAAGTTTCCCTCTGAAGGTAATTTTTGGTGATCATTTCTGTGCAAAGCTTGCTGAAGCTCACGTCATGTTAATATGGTGTAAAGACTATTTAACTTAAGGCAGAGTCAGTGGGATTTGTCCGAACTGTTCCTGAACGCACCAGAAAATGAGCCGATCGATGAGTCTCTTTCCCGGGATGTCAAATAGAGACATTTTGTGTTGGTAAAACGTCCTGAGTGCAGTCAAAGGGACAAAAGCGTTCAAACTAAAGTAATGAGCCTGTTTGGAAAATGGAACGAGGAGAAAGTTCAGATGTTTGTGTTCAAATTCAGGGAGGAAAAGAAAGTTCAGATTCCTGAAGAATCTACTTACAGGAAGTACAGTAACAAAGTATTTGTATTTTGTTACTTCCCACCTGTTCAAAGGTCACTGACCTTTTTTTAAAATTTTAATTTAATTTAATTTTATTTTATTTTTCTTGATACGAGCAAGTGTACAAACTAGTGTGCAAAGTGAATGTGGAAGCACCTCACTACAGTGTTTTTTTATGGGCAAACATATCAAACCAAACCAGTGAGTTTGCTGATTTTTGTGCTGCCTCATCCACTGCCGAGAGTGAAATGTTTTACTTTAAGTATTAATTAGAAAGTCAAATTTAAAGATACACCACATAATTTTTTTCTATAATAATTTTGGGTCTCACTGGGCACTTCATTTCAATTTTCAGTAGAACTTTGAAAGGCATGGTTCACTAAAATAAAAAGAAAATCTAATTTTCCTACGTGCCTACAGTATCTCATCACGCAGGCTGTTTCAGTTCTTTTTGCCGGGGTTTTGAAATCAATGCTGCCGAAACTTGTGCCGCCACCCCAGTGCAGCGGAGCTGAATTGAAACCAGTTTGTGGTGTTAAGAGCATCAAAAAGTGACATTTGTAAAACTGACAGAGCTGTGACTGTATTTACTGAGAACCACTTTCGGTAGAAAATAGTTACATGCTTACATGTAAGACTGTTCGTCTTTTAGCTCTTTTCTTTCCCGTGAGGCCTCTACATGTGATGGTGACGATCCTCTTCTGTACATCCACACACAGACACGCGTCTACATGTATACGTACACGTTCAGAGAGAATTACGGACATGTTATACATTTTATAGGACAGGCTTCATATGCACAAGAACATTAAATTTGAATCAAACTGCTGTAATCTTGTAAGTAAGCTTCAGAAATTAGATTGTCAGTTGTTGTTTGTCACAAAAATACTTCCTCAGGACTTTGAGACTACATGTGATCAAAGTTTAAACCAAGTCATATTTTCATTTTCCATGCCAGTTAGGTCCAGAGATGATGTGAAAACCTCAAACATGGCCTTTAGATGTGACCATGCACGCTCAGGTGGAGAACAGTTCCTATTATCTGCCGTAGCCGTTATTGCCACCGCGGGTAATAAACTGCCTGATCTGAGTGACGTTTGCTCTGCATTCAAATATGGAGGCGTGTGAGATGCAGGGCAGCAGCACTCCGACAAACCACATGCAGAGCTTCATGAACACAGTTTATTGTCTTTTGGATTTTAGAAAAGAAAAGAGGATTCATCAGCTGATTTCAAAGAAGAAGAAGTGACTAACAAGTACCTTCCTTGAAATGTAGTGGGGCAAAAGTAATAAGTTTCTCCAAAAGTAATACTTAAGTTGAGTACAGATACTCAAAAAAATGTACTCAAGCGTAGTACTCAACTAAACTTTTTTGCAAATATATAATTTTTGATTCCTATGATTTCAGAAACAGAAAGCAGTCCCCTAACAAGCTGCTTAACGTCTAGTTCTTGTCAAACAAACAGGAGGAAATGGTACATTTTGTATCTGTGAGTATTTAGGGCAGGCACATAAAATTAATTACAGTGTGTGTGTGTGTGTGTGTGTGTGTGTGTGTGTGTGTGTATTTATGTGTAAGTGAGGACATTTTGGCTGGTGTTCACGATGCTGCCAGGCTTTCTGAGGGGAAAGACTTGGTCTCAGGGTTAGACTTTAGTTTAGGTCACGGTTAATGTGAGGCATTTAGTTTTGATTGTTACGGTGAGGGGCAAGAAAATGCATCACGTCAATGAGTGTCCTCACATGTGGCAGTACAAACGTTTGCACGTGTGTGTGTAGTTTTTTTTTTTTTAATAGTTTTTGGACAATGATGAAACTCTGTAACAGAGGAGGAAGATAGAAAAAGCCTTGATTCACAAACATTACATGTTATAATCATGCATGTATTTATTACAAATGCAAGTCTAGTAAATTCAGTTATGACGACAGCTAATAACCTAAATTCTTGTAATTCCTAACTGGAACCAGAAAGCTTAAAACTTAAAATTGGAATGTTTAAAGAATGTTGAGGACGTTGGCACAAAACTATCATAAAGGCAAGCGGCACCTCGAGTCAAACAAGGAATTTGAAGAGGTTCACGGTGCAGCCGACGTGAATGCAAAATAAAAGCCTCATCACAAACTCTGTGCACTAACTGACCTCTTTCTCTCTGAATCAGGCCAAACAACAGTAAAGTCAAACAGTGAGATTTACAACTCCGCTCCATCCAATATCACCAGCAAGGACTGTTCTTGTGGTAGTTCTGCCACAGCAGAACCTGTGGACGCCACCTCCACCCCAAACAGCTCTCCACCTGCCCTGGGCCTCCTGAACATCACATGGAGAAAATGTAGAGGAGACGTCAAGCTGATCCTCCTCCATCCCTCGAGCTCCTCCTCTCCTGTCTGCTGCGACAAGGAGGAATATGTCCAAACGCTTTTTGGAGATGTGTGTAAAAACAAGAAAGGATGTCAGGGAGAACCACGCTGGTCCACAGGAGAACAACAGGATGGTTATTACGTCAGAGAGAACGGAACATATGAAGAAGCGAGCTGTGGGGTACTACAGGTCATCTGCCAAGGTGGGTCTACTTTTTACCGTTGTTTCCCTGCAGGTTATGGAGCCCCTCTGGTGACATGTGATCTGAAGAAAAAAAAAACAGAAAAAGAAAAAAAAAACCATGGCCACAAGTTAATAAGGCGCGGCCACGACATAAGTAATACCCACATGTATGGCCCTGAGATAATTCAACTTCTGTGGAGGGATTGCCTTCCATCTGTCACATGTGCACTGTGCACGTGAGCAGGTGTCGATCTAATGGTGCTAGTGAGGAGGTCATCAGGTGTACGTATCTAATCATTTGCCAGGTGCAGTATAGTTCACACGTCTGCGGCCTAAAGACCAGAACAGAGGACAACAGCAAACAAAAGTGCACAAAGAAAGAGAAGTTAAAAGACACAGGGAGCTGGAAGACTGGAGAATTGAAAAAAGTCGAACAGAAGTGACACAAAGTTAACACTAAGTGGAACATGAATGGGCCGTGACGGCGTTCAGAGACCGGTCAACTGAGAGGAAATGTCAACAGACTTTGACAGATCCGTCACTGACTCATTAAGTGCAGAACCTGCAACTTCGTAGCAGACTATTTTTTATCTGAAGCAACTGAATAATTCTCTTTCAGTAACATCATATTTAGTTCTATATTGTGTGTCAAACTATTTGTATCTTTAGTGAAAAGCAAAGTAACAAGCAGGATAATTCAGCGAGCAGGTCACTGTAGAGACACGAACCTGTCGACCCCGTCGCTGTCACTCTGTCGGGGATTACGTCTCTGTCGTGACCTGCTTGCCCTGCGTTATCCCTCACATCTCTCATACTAATACTTGAGCTGTTTCATGTAATTTAAATGCAACATGGTTATGGAGGTCAGTTGCAGTCAGTAAGACAACAGTGTTTTGATTCAAACTTGTCCATGTTTGCTGGTTAAAGCAACAATCAAAGGTCTCTGCATAGAAATGAGATAATAAATCGTGGCACTGCTAATACATCTCGCAGCCAGTGGCCACGATTTATTATCTCGTGGTCACACATTTTAAAAAAGTCAAATGTCACCAGAGGGGCTCCGTGGCAGGATGTGTGTATGAGTGAGAACATTTCATTCTCTGAGTTTGTTTATGCACACAGACCTCTTAAGGGTAAACATGAGATACACAGGGACGGAATCTGAGTCGACTCATATTTTTTAATTTCATGGATTTTGAGTTGATATCTTTGTTTGAAATTCAATTTGAAAATTTGCAGAGCAGCAGTCTGTATGTGAGTCTGTAAAATTTGGCATTTTGTAATATTTACACAGAGTTAATAAAAGACTGAAAGGTTTAAGGAAAATGGCGTTTTAATGATCATTCCTGGAATCGTCCTTTACTGTGAGTTTAGTCCACAAGACGAAGCTTACCCAGCGATCACCGTAAAACAAAAGCCTTTATTAAGTTTTGAAGAAAGTTGCCTTCCTTCTCCCACAGCTGTCTTATGGTGCCTTCAATGGGGTCGTGTTTATCATGTTCCCGTGAAGATGCCATATTAATGCCCCCCTCTTGTCATATTCATGACATCGTAAGTCGAATTTATCAGAAAGTTCAGAGTTCACGAGTTGCGTTTGCTGATGATGTCAGAAATGACAGAGCTCGTATCGGCCCGTACGGGATGAAAACTAGCTATGGCAAGAGTTGACAAGTTCTTACTCTAGACATGAAAAACAAAAAAACCCCAACAAAACTTCAAAACTCAGAAAGAAGATCCGCTGTGCATGAGCATTTTGGCACTAAAAGGGGGCACCAGGATCCATCTGACATGTCGTGACAGGTCAACGGCATGAATTCCAGGATAAATCTTCACTTGGAATCAGCAGCAATGATTTCCTGTTCTGCTTGAGACAGATTCCTTCAATTAGTGCCCTTGTACTTGACCTCCTTTACGCATTGCGTAACCCTTCATGACTGCAGGAACGGTAAACCAGTACATAGGAAACTGAAAGATGATGAGATCTGCCTCAGTCAGTTTGCGTTGTTGACAGTTCTCCGGCCTCCCATGCCTTGTTGTGTCTTGTTCCTCAGTGTGGCGTCTAATCAAGTAGAGTAATAAAAAGGTAATAATGTAACATTTCCACATAGATAACCAGGAGGAGAACAAGTGATCTTTTGGCATCCATGTTACCGTTTCCTAGCAACGTTGTTCTCATGCGGTTACCACTTGAACACCAACCCCTTTCCTGTGTACGACTTCACGACTTCATGAGTCCAATTTAAAGGCAGCATCAGTGGCAGAGTAAATATTTAAAAAAGAAATGCTTGTAAATATATATATGTGTGTGTGTGTGTGTGTGTGTGTGTGTGTGTGTGCTTGCATTCAGTTGCTGAGCCCCCCCCAGACGTACGGGGGCAGCTGAAGGCCTTCAAAGTGGTCACAGCTTTGATGTCTTGTGTGCTGCTGCTTGTGTTACTGATTCGCTTCACCAAACCCACTGTCAAAGCCCTGCAGAAGAGACGTGAGTACACACACACACACACACACACACACACACACACAATAGACACATTGCATACCCACGCATTTAATGACCTGAAAAAACTGATATTTTTAGATTAAGAGTGACAACTATAGATTACGTCTAAGAAAGACAGTTTCTGTCACACTAACACAATAGACTGAAATTTAAAAAAAAAAAATTATTGAAGAGAACAGAATATATCAGAGTCCAATAAATAAAAAAAGAACTGTTCAGAAATAATAACAGAAATAATAGAAAGATCACAGTAGAAAGAAAAAAAATAGAATAAAATTGTGTTTTGTACTCTTCTCTGATGCGCAGAGTGAGCTGACAGACTGACAGAGATGCATATCACATTAATGCAAAGGTGAAGAGTCCAAGCTTATATAAAGCATTTAAGGTTTTATCGTGGAAAAAATCTTCTAAATATTTATTCTGAATATATAATATATAATATAATGAATATATATTCATTTTGAAGAGCTAATCTCTGGAAAGGAACTTTCATTTTAAAGGTAAAGCAGCTCTACTGTCATTATACAATGAACTGTACAACGAAATCACCAGGTTAGAGTGGAGGTCAGTCCTGAGCCGCTGTGACTGAGCGCCGCCACATTGGGACAACCTTCAGACTTTACAAATATTACTGATCCAATGAAATAAAGTTGGATTGTGAAAGTTATTTCAACGGCATTGAGGTGCCTAAAAAAATCTATCCAGTTTTACTTTGGCTTCTTTCACAATGCGGGAAAAAGTCTTTTGGGGCTTTTTTGGCCCATATGTGTAACACAACATCGTCACTGGCTTTGAAGCCTGGTGCACTTCCTGGGTACTTGATGATGACGCTTGTTTCTGTGAGAGCAGTAAACAATGTCTGCCCTACTGCACCTACACTACAAAAAGGTTATGTTGAGGTGTTGGCTGCCTGCTGAAAGCACAGCCTGAACAGCCAGGATGAAGGACGGACGGGCTCGTCAAAGAAGGTTCCTTTACAGTAAGAGCACATGGTAAAATTAAAAAAAAAAAAAAAATTACACCTTTCTTTTGGCGACCCAGAATTGTTTGTGGTTTCAGTCATTGCCTACACAAAAAGGCAAAATGAATCACTTCGCAAATATGAGTCTGAACTACAGGAAGCTTTAGCAAAATGTAGTTTAACTATGACTTTAAAGGGGAACTTCCCCACTGTTCATGTAGATGTCCAGTTTATGCTGATGGTAATTGTAGTCGACTGAAGCAATAAATTGCCCATTTTGTGCTATATTGACTGAGGAAGCTGACTTTTTCCTGCTGACACAGCCATTCTTGCTGTGCCTACATTTACCATGATGCATCGCGAGGGCACAAGCTCTCCTGAGGCTGTAATGGCCGCTCAGTGTAGAAAGCACAGTAATAGCGCAACAAGAGTGGCTGCTAACATTAAGCTGTATATAATCACACAGATGATGTTACAGCACGCATCATGGAAAGAGACAATAAGACGTTTTTCGCTTGAAGTAACATCACGTTATCACCGAGTAGATGCAAGACGCAGCAGCTAACTGCTACACCGACCGCTCGGCCCGTGTACCCGGGGACGACGCTGTAAATTTATCAAATAAACGTTGTTACGCTGTGTTGTGACTGAGATTCAGACCCACCACGCATCATAGAAAGAGACCGTTTAACGTTTTTTGCTTGAAATGACATCACATTATCATCCAACAACGTTCCATGCGGTACAGCCGAAGGCGGAGCTCTGGCCTGTCGTAGCGCGGAGACAGTGGCTCAAGCCGTAGCTTACGCGATGCATCGTTAGCCTACAGATAGACAAGTGGTGCTGAAAATGTTTTTTTTTTTTTTTTACAAAATACTAAGAAATTATGTAGATATTGTTATATTGTGTTGCCCACGGCAGCTAAGAGTACCAGGTCAACACCACACAGATCGGCAGAAAGACTCCTACTGATATCTCCTATTATTCCTAATGTGTAGTAATCTTTTCTTTTTTTAAAAAAAGGAAATAAAAAACAATACTTGTTGGGTCTCTGAGGTTGTTATCTGTCT
>JAQLOL010012985.1:0-14956 GCA_029783665.1 Naso thynnoides
AAAATTGGAAATGGGGAAGTCTAAAAGGCACCCTATATTGATATTGACTCCCCAGATGATGCTTTCCTCTACAAATACAAAAGTTAAGTGCTGATGCTTGAAAGCATATGAGAACAGCATGGTGAAACTTGAGAAATACTACTTACTAATGAGATTACTGTAACATGGAGGACATCCAGCGTAGGCATCCACATCCACACAGAGTGAGCCAGGCTACAATTTATGTTGAAAGTGCAGATCTCATTCTACATAGCAGTTTTTAAATTGTGTTGATAGGCCAAATAAAACCAGACCTAAATGTCTTACTTCATACTTCTGCCTGTATACTTTTGTTACCTTGGCTGCATGATCAGTGCAGGAAGAAACGGGACAACGGAGCTTTGAATTGTAACGAAAGTTCTGGGAAGCAATATGAGAAGGAGCGCTGTGATATGGAGCTTTGAACTGTAACGAAAGTGCTGCTGCAGGATAGCACTGTGTACGTAAGTCTGTGGGATTTTAACTTTTAATGATAATAATGATGTTTTGATTATCTATCAAAAAAATTCCAAAAAAAGGATGCACACCATCGTGCCATGCGCAAGCTACAGTATATCCGAAAGCTGAGGTTGATCTGACAAACAGTTAGAGAGATATGCGAGCCACAGACACACAGACGCTCCTTGCTTTTATAGATAGATGGTCATTTCTGTATTTTCACTTTTTCACCAAAGGTGCCAAAGGAAACCCAGCAATAGCAATTTTCTTTGGGCCACATCCACCTCTATAGCAATTTCGTGACTGTGGAGAGTGAAGGTTTGTTTCTCACTGAATTTGTCGTATATAAAGGTTAAAGAAAAAAATTAGCCGGGGTGCCCCTCACAATAATGTGTGGAAATTTTGTGAGAGCCCTATATTCAAAATGGCTGCCATCAGCCAGGCTGGTAAATTAACTTTTTAATGGTTTTGCCCACATTGCTGCATAATACATGTTTTCTGAGACTATTTGGGTCAAGAAATTCATAAATGATGTAGATTTATTGATTTGTCCTATTTTTGACCTTCAAATTCAAGATGGCCACCAATTTTTTGGCTCTTTAAATGTCATTTTTTCAAAATTGTCATAGAACCTTGATATTAGGCTCAAATGAAAGCTCTGCTCATACTGAGTTCAGTTATGGACAATGTAATATATAATTACAACTTACACATAGGTCATGAGGTGTCTGAGGTGGATGCAATGAAAACATGGGCACAGAGAAGATTTTTTAACTTGGAGTTGTTTTATTAACATTTTTTAATTATTTATTTATTATGATTTATTTATTGAACTAACTAAAAAGACTCCATCTGAATCCGTTGAATCTCCACACTGACTCCTCTCATCATCACTGCTACTTTCATCTGAGCAGTCATGAGGTTTGAGTTGCTGGGGCAAAGGGGGCAGGGTGTGACGCACTGGTCGACACTTTCCATTCATCAATTCCCAGCCGTGATCAATGGGAGAAGGATGCTCTTGCAAGTTGTAATGGAGCTGCAAGGTAGTTTGTCCTTTCCATATGAAAATTCAAAGAGTCATCATCAGGTGGGAGACAGATTGTACACTTATTCTTCAGTTTGTGCCATTTGGAAACTCTGGCCTGCCCGCAGCTCACATCTGCACTCTCAGCATAAATGACAGAGAGGACAAATGCCTTCATATCAGCTCTGACTTCACCTTTTAATTCCAGACTCTCACCCATTCGTCCCAGGAGCTCTCTTGCCTCAGAATTGATCTGCACCTTCTCCAACACCTTCTTCTTCCCATGCCCATAGAATCCTGAGGTGTGGTCACTGCCAGTGATAACATGGAGAGGTATGATGATATATGCAACCTCTTCCGAGAGCATGGCACGGCAGTTGATTAACATATGCTTGTGTTTAATCAGCAGATCGCCTCTGACTTGCTGTGAAACGTAAGCTACTTGAACATACACATCTATGTCCTCACAGTCTAGAACAACAGGTCCAGTGTACTTACTGGCTCTCACCTTTGCATAGGCAGAGAGCAGCATTGTATCTGCTTCTGGATGTCTGAAGACATAGTCGCCATTAGCCACGCCAGTGCTCAGGTTGGTTGACATTTTTCCCTCGCAGTATATGATGTCACCCTGCACCTGACCCACTTGTCTTTTCAGCTGTTCCTTTCCAAGTTTCTGTAGTCTGACCTTGTTACTGGAATTAACCATGAGTTGGTTGAACTCAGCAGCACCTGGGAACCTGTCTTCAGGCTTGGGGAAAACATTTGGGCCTTTTGGATGTTTTGTTGCCCGACGATCGTGCTCATCATCCTTGATGCTGAAAGGAAGGTCATATATGTCATTGACAAGGATGATGAGGTATGCATTGATGTGGTGTGAGAAGATCATAGCACAGATTTTATCCAAGTAGTCACTCCAGAGGTACTCTGAACCATCCCGCTTTCGAAACTCATGGTCTTCAGGTGTGGGGGTGGCAAGCCGCCAGATCAGCCCCATGTCCACAAGGCTAATGTGGTCTCTTGGTTTTTCACTTACTGGGTCTAGCTTGAAGAGCTCTAACAATTTGCTCTTTACAGTCTTGCGCATTGACCCATCTACATTGTAGAGTGAAAGGCACTCCTCAGTCACTCTCCTCTCAAGGGCATCCTTCTGCAAGATCCACTAGGGCTGCCAGCCCCGATCTCTCCATACGGGCAACCTTCATATGAGCACCAGATGGTGTGCAGATCATTTCTCCAGCGAAATTCGCCTTTTATTCCTGTGGATGGTTGCAGTGAGAGGCTTGGTCTTTCTGAAGACTCGCTCTTGCAGGAAGGTTTCAACCTGAGCTTGGCTATCTGGAAGTGCAGTCTTAATATCATGCACTAACTCTGGTGAAGCAGCCAGGCCAGACTGTAGCAACCTCAGTGTGGATGAAGAGATGTCAAAGGGTTTAGTTTCAAAATCCTTCATGCATGCCAGCAGGTCCTTAACTGCCTGCTCATCCTTCTTCATCCTTCCTGGCTGGCATTCAACATGCTTCCTATGGCGGTGCTGGCACTTGAGGCTCTGCTTCACAGTAGACTTCACCCTTGCAATGTTGTTTGCGTTTCTTGTTGTTGTAAACAGTTGCTTCTCATTCTGTAGAAGCTGAATCCATCCTTGCTTTAGCTTCGAGTTCAGATTCATTGTTGTTTCAATCCGGAGGTCGAGTGGCTGACAGGAGTAAGGTAGCCCTGTCATTGACTGGGTGAAGTGGATGTGGATGGGCATCTGTACTGATGGATCTTTGTCAGCTCTGCACATGTCTGCCGCAGCTGTGCAGAGATTTCCTTCTTCTTGGAGAGCCTTGCAGCAGGAACATCTGATTTCTTGTTATAGCTTTCAGGCTGCACATACATAACATTTGTTCAATGGGCTCCTGTAGAGTTGCTTGTCAGGGTGTCAATCTTGAGGTCATCGTCAATAATAACAATAGCCGGCTTGCCATCTGCTGTCTCCTGTGGGCAGGATGCTGATGCCTCTATATCCATCAAAGCCCAGAAGTCATAAGGGAGCAGCATGTCTGCATAGCTGATGCAGACAACACTCTTGTGTAGAGTGTCTACCAGATCTTTGCTCTGAGTCATGCCATGGACATTTACTCCCAGGTTGATAGCAGTGGTAGTGCGCTGTCCAGTAATGTGGTATGTAATCATGGAGGCCAGACTGAGTGTGGCTGGGCTGAGGTCGGCAGTTTTTCTCTGAGGCTGTTTTAGCCAAGTCAAAAGCTTCAACAGCAACTCACACAACTGTTCATATTCCTCAAGATGATCAATGCAAGGTGGCCAGGGAACAGTAGGTGTGTCTTTGATCATCTTCGATAGCTGTGGTGCCAAGTTCTGGAGGAGCTGCTCATCGCTGATGCCGAGGGATGAGACTGCAGCCTCAATGTAGTCACCCCCTCCTCCAACATCATAGACTCACTCGCTTTTGTTAAGCTCACTTCTCTCTTTGAAGCCAATTTTCTCTTGATACTCATTAATGAGCAGGTTCTTGACGTAAGATGATTTCACATCGCCCGCTGCATAGCCATACTCACTATGCGTTTGTAGTCTGTTAATAGGGACTGTAGTGAACGGATCTCACGCTCAGTAAAGATGACAGAATCAACATGCCTAAAGAACAAATTCTTTGCCTCTGAGAGCAACACACTCTGGAGATCTGGCTTGAAATGTGTATGGTGGATGTGTTTCTTCCAACAGACATGGTGGTACATGATGTCATTTGCAAAAGGATCTGACAGTGCTGATGTTGACTCAGTGAGCCTTGTGAGATGGTCCCTCAACTGCTCATCTTCTATAATGACTGTGTGGCGCTTGAAGGCGTGCCATGCTGACTGTGTGTTGATTCTGAACAGCTTGCTCCGCACTCTATTTGGGTGCCTCATGTCCTCACCTTGCATGCACCACACACACTTTGTCTTGTCATGGAGAGGCCCACCCACAGATGAACACAGGCGCTTTGGTGATGGTCCCTCTGACTCTTTGTCACACAGAGCCTTCTGAGTTGGCATTTTTGAAGTTGAACACTGAGCAATGTCACTTTCTTTCTTAGTGCGTCGTCTGGCTTTTTCAAGCTTGTCTGAAGATGAGATTGAGATATAACATGATTGATGTATATAATGATTCCCTGGCCCATCTTGTCATGAAGTGGTGGTGTAAACATGACCAAATTTGTCAAGCCCTGACCAGTTTTTGGCTTTTGATTGTAAGCTGTCCCATTTTCCTTGGTTGATCCTATCAGATGACTCACAGGGCTTGCCACATTTCAGCACACATTGATAGGACATTGTGCCTTCTTTTTCATTCTTCATTCAAATAAACCTAAAAAAGAGAAAGAAAATACTGTAGAGTACCAATAGAAGCTAGTCATCACCTTGTCACAGGGCTCTCAAGTTTTAAATGCAGGCAATAGTGAGATCCCCCTCCTGTCAAGGGGTCAATGGGGGGCAGGTTGGACGAGTTGCAGGGATGGGGTTGTTTAATTAAAAATATTATTATTAGTGTTGTTGTTGTGATTAATAATTAGCAAATGATACTTAAGACACTAAAGTGTTTATTGCCCATCTAGGTAAAATGTACACCATTAGCGAATTATTAGTAGATTTATTAGGTAGCTATTACTTAATGCTTATTCACTCCAAATAAACACCATTAATAAATGATGACTAGAGACATTATTAACATTTTACTAATACCTAATTTATTAATTAATACTAAGTAATGCATACATAAGGATAACTAATTACATTATGTAACTTTTATTCATGCTTAAAAATGCATTAATTAACTCTGATCAGTAGATTTTAATTAACTGCTTATTAATACATTAACTGTGTTAATTAATGTTAAGTAATACTTTTGTGAGTACACACAAGAGTAAATTGTTAATTAATGCTTTAATAATGCATTAACCAATGTTAATTAAGGTACCCTTAATGTAAATTGTTACCAAGAAAGCTAATGTCAATGTTAGCTAGCTAAGCTAACATTAGCTAACTAGCTAACTTAGCTAACACCAATTATCAATGATAACTGACATTATCTCTTTGCTATCATACATTCATAATTATTAAATTTTCTTTGGATTTGTGAATAATGGTGAGTATATAAGAACTTACCTTAAACAACGTGTCTCAATGCAGCAAGGAATTTTCCAGTGACATGTAACCATGGAAACGTTAACATTCCATGCTTCACACATCATTTGGATGTGGAGCTGACTGATTGGGAGTGAGGTATGCTTTGTTGAATTACTGCTGAGGACAACTTTAGAGATATTGTATGCCATTGAGAAGTGTTAAGTATTATTTAATTATTTTCTAGTTCATAATGAAATGATGGGAACAATTGATCAACACAGTTCAGGTAACTAAAAACATCAGCAAAGTTTTTCTCTCATAACCGCAAACCTTGACCTTTTTTACCTTTGAGATGACTTCTGTGTAGCCTATTTCTAATTTTACTGTCCATAACTAAACTCAGTATGAGCAGAGCTTTCATTTGAGCCTAATATCAAGATTCTATGACGATTCTGAAAAAAATGACATTTAAAGAGCAAAAAATTGGAATTGAATTGAATTTGAAGGTCAAAAATAGGTCAAATCAATAAATCTATATCATTTATCATTTTCTTGACCCAAATAGTCACAGGAACCATGTATTATGCAGCACTGTGGGCAAAACCATTAAAAAGTTAATTTACCAGCTTGGCTGATGGCAGCCATTTCGAATATAGGGCTCTCACATTATTGTGAGGGGCACCCCAGCTAATTTTTTTTCTTTAACCTTTATATACGACAAATTCAGTGAGAAACAAACCTTCGCTCTCCACAGTCACGAAACTGCTATAGATGACCCAACTATTAAGTCTTTCTGATCTGGCTGTAGTGCACACACGGTTTAAGCTGACATACCAGATCCGATCTGAGCGCTGGTTTCAGGATAAAAACAGCCACTCATTCTGTCGCCTTCCTATGGGTTTGGGCCAATCTTCTACTACAGATGTAAGCTGAATGCACCCAAAATTTAAATTTGAAATCTGTAACAGGTTTGGACCAAACATGCATCTTGGAAGCACCAAAACCTGGATCAATTACTTGAAAAACTGAGGGTCAGGATATTTGTTTAAAATTAAAATAAAATGGAATTTCAACTTTTAGCGTTTTTATAGTATAACATACTCAAATTCACTGTATTTATAATGTACAATGAATAAGAAAAACAGTCTCTGTAATAATAAACACCTACCCACTCACTCAAATGTTGGGCATGCCCAAGCTTGCCACTTCCACCACAAAGACAGCCTGTCTTTCTTTCCCTGTCCATCTAGCCGACAAGAAGACAGTTGACTCCGTCAATAAATTGGTGAGTTCTGGCTTCTTATTTATTTAGTTAGTTTTTATTTTGTGGCTTATTTTACAAGTGGCGCTGTCTGTTGTAAGAGTAATTACCTGCAGCCGTGCTCTAACCTTAAGTTAAACATGTACAGTTGGTAGCTAAAATTAGCATTTGTTGTTTTACATGGCATAAAAAAATGGAAAAGGTAATGTTGTTAATTACATTTCATAACCATAAAACGTTTCATTGCAGTTCCTTTTGCTACTTGTCTGTATATGTATGTAAAAACTGTTGTTTTATATGTGTTAACGTTAATTAGGTTCATGAATTTAGGTAAATCTGTAATATAACGATATATCTATTTAAAGTGGCGATTTTGCAGCACAGAAGGAGAAACTGCTGCTGTGGCAGATGTTTTTCTGTCCTAATGTTGAATTTGACTGGACGTTAGCCTGGAATTTTTTAATCCCTGGGACTGACAGGTGGTGATTTATGGCAATAGCCTCTTTTTTTTTGTTTTTGTTATTTCGATAGGAGAGCTTGGAGAGTGGCAGGAAATGGGGTAGAGAGTATGGGGAAAGGTATGGACGAAATGACATTGGCTGGAATCGAGACAGCATTGCAGATGAGGTCTGTAGCCTCATGTTTATGGTGTGTCTGTGTGTGTGTAACAATTATTTTAATTATTGATTAACCTGCTGATTATTTCAGAAAATGTCAAAAAAAAAGTGAAAATGGTCATCTTGATTTTCTAGAACACAGTGTGTCATCTTCAAATTGCCTTTTTTGTCCAAACAACAGCCCAAAACACAAAGAAATCTACGTTTATTCTTATAAATGCCAAAGAAAAGCAGCAAATCATTGCATTTAAGAGGCAAAAGCATCAATTCTTTTTTATTGTTTATTTGAAAAATGGTTGAAATAACTAATAAATTATCCAAATAGTCAGAAATTCATTTTCTATTGATCAACTAATGTTAAACCTGTTAAACCTGTTAGTTTGGTTAATCACCTACCTCTTCACTTCTCATCATTGGTCAGGGGCGAAAATTGGTTACTGTTCCCAGTTGCATCAGTGGAGCCTCTGCAGCCGCTTTAAACAGTTAATGTCCTGCTGAGGTATAGGTATTACATCGCAAAGATGTTTGCTTCAGCCTCTGAATGGTTGTCAGTTGTGAAATGCACATATCTCTGTACATTATTTTGAATATATTCACCCCATCTTACCCCAATTCTACCCTTTTATTTTGAGGTATCTGCTTTGCCCACCACTGGGGGATAAGACACAAAGAGAATAACATGGAATGTCCATGACTCTTCTCCTGTGACATTTCAAAGAGAATAAACTAGAAAGATGTCAATGGGAAAAAAAGGCCTCCACCAAATGGGAAGCAGAACTATACTCATGCATAAGTATTATTCCACATTATTTTTAACGTGTCACAAAGAAAGATTAGTGGGTTACTAAGCTAACTCTTGGATTAACCAAGTCGCCGGGCCCACAAAGATGTATCACTATTAATTATTATTAGGAAAAGGTGAAATCAACTAAAGTAATGTAAGGAAACTAAATTATTAGCCTGTGTGTGTTTGGTGCAGGTGCTGTGTGAGAATGTTCCACTGCCTCTGGAGCAACAGACACTGAAATATCTCAGCATGCCGTCAAATGGTTCAGTTTGGCTTGTGACCGAGTTGGAGGATGCAAGGAACGCAGCAGACAGGGGCTGCAGAAAATTGTTAGACTTTTGTCTGAGCTGATGATTTTCGGTCTTTCAGATTGTTTTCATGGTAGTTTTAACTCCACAGAGATGAGTTTAGAGTTTTATAGTTAAAGATTTTTACCTCCACCAAGGAGGGTTTTTTTTTTTGCCTGTGTACGTTTGTTTTTCTTTTTGTTAGCAACATTATGAAAACAGTTACGGGTGCGTTTTGATGAAATCCTCTGACATCAGAAATGGACCTAGGAACAATTGAATAGATTTTAGTGCTGTTTGGGATCATTTATCACTCTGATATTATGATCAGGGTATCACAGGAGTACTGTTGCCTCTGACAAGGAGGACATGGTGATTATTTTTATGCGAAATGCCGCTGTGGGGGAACTGAGCTGGCTTGGCAGAGGTTTGCACTCTCTGAGTTCTTTTAACTGTTTATTATTGGAAAAAGCTTTGATTAAACATTGCTGATGTTCTCAAGTGTTTTGTGTTGAGCAACACAGTAAAACAATTTCTTTATGTCTGATGGTGATATGCATTTTTTAGATGAGACTTAATGTTCTTACAGTCAACGAGTTACTACATGCAAGCTGATTAAACATAATATTAAATCTTTAATTGTTGTAATATATTTATAAAAGGCCTGGATGTGGTTAGTGGATCCATTTGGCCCAGATAGGAAAGGGTTTTTTTTAATTGAACTAGGCTAGACTGTACCCATTTCAGATGCAGATGCATAATCCAGACCCACACCGTCATTGGGCATTTGGACTCAGGCATGGATCCTTTTGGTGGATCCGTGCTAGATGTTACGGTAGATGTGCCCCATATGTGGCACAGTCTCTCTTTGCTATCTGGGAAGGGCGAGCACTTGAGTACTTTCTACATAATGTGTTGTAAGATCACAAGACAAAAAAATGTTTTTTTAAAAAGAAAGAAAGAAAAAAAATAACAGTTGAGTTACCTTTATTATTCATATTGTTATACCTACAGCAGCACGCCATTTGGGGTCTTTGGGACCATGTGGCCTGTGGAAGTACTGCCAAATGTACAAAGAAAACAAACCATCCAACAGACAAAAAAAAAAAACAATAACAGAACCTTTAATAGTTGCAGTCAATTAAATTACACAGTTGTCTTATGTCTTTAATTTCCAATACATGTAAAGACATTGTATTATGGGCTTAAATATGAAGAAGGTGATCCTAGAGAGAGATTAATGGGTCTCATTTACGGGTATCCAAATACCAATACTTCAAGCTGATATTCGGACTTGATCACTTCAACAAAGACTGCCATTTAACACATAAAGGCAGCTTCAACATTGCAGAGAATAATGTAGATTTTTTTTTTTTTTAATATTTAACTTTAAAACTGATCCTGTCACCTTCCTTCAACACGGCACGTTAGTCAGGCTATCAGATTGAACATATGACAGATTAAGGGAGCCTTTTATAATCCTCCCCCTGTCCCAGGATTTGTGACACATTCACACATGAAGATGTGACTGGTCAGACTAGTTAAGAGAAGGATTTTTCTCTGAGCTTTGAGTCAGTCTAGCAGTGGACTGGCAGATTTTAGAATCAACGCTATTGTAATGAATTTAATAAATGATGATGTGGTTGTCAGACTAAGAAAGTTGTCACTTGCCCTGCAATGTCATACATGCAGTGCTCAGGCAGGAACTACCAAGAGCCTGATTTTCTTCTATGTTCTTCTTCTCAGTGAATTTTTTTAGATCTTTAGGGGGCCCTTAGGGATCTTTGAGAATTTGATGGATTTCAATGTTACTCTGCTTACCAAGAGTTTCTTTTTGTGTGTGTGTGTGTGTGTGTGTGTGTGTGTTCGAAACAATCAAAGGAGAATGATTCCATGAGCATATGGTACCAGTTTCTTGTGAGTATTATATCAGTTCAAGACCCAGCAGAATTTTTAAGTGTTTTACTGACCTACTGCAGTCCTTGAATAGGTTACTATAGTCTTGAAGATTAGTCGTCATGACTTTTAATTTGAAAAGTTTCGAATATATTTATATACAACCTATATGTAAGCAATGAAAAGAAATAATAATACTACTTATAATAATAATGATGATGATGATGATGATGATGATGATTAGTATTAATATGATAATTATAATAAAAGTCAGACTAAAAATTGAGTTGCAGAGAGCATTAAGCAGAGCTACAGTAGGAGGCACAGCTATGATCAGTGATCCATGTGCAGCCACAGTCCATGGGAATCAGCAAGAGTATAAAGCAGAAAGACTTAGGGGAAAGAATCAAGTTAGTAACAGGAATTAATGGAAAATAAACATATGGAAATGAAGAGAAATGAGAAATGAAGAAAGAGGGGAGCTCAGTATGTTGTAGAGTTCCCCCAGCAGCCCAAAGGCTGTTTTATACTCAAAAGACAAGTGTCTGTCAACAGTGTCTTAGGACAAAAATGATGTAAAAAAGACATAAGAATGTATTGTCAGACAGTGTCTTGCACCTGTCAAAACTTGTGAGGTCCCAGATGTCATTTTGAGTTGTCAAACATTTTGATTGATTGACATGACTGAGTGCTCTATCGTTGCCACAGAGAAACAGCGCTCTACTTGCTTTGGCTGAGGGGGGAAGCAAATAGTAATGGATGGCTTTCATGACTGACTGGCGGATGAGTTGAGCAAATGTCCTCACCTGTATGACCCACCACAAAGGGATTTTAAAGACCCCAAAAATGTCCAACTCCTGAGGGGAAATGTTGCTTCTTTCTACTCTACTTTATTGGGCTCACAGACCACAATCTTTTTCTCCTTCATCTCCTCCTCCTTCGAAGTAAAATTGTATTTAAAATGTCCTCTTCCTCTAACAAATCCAATGTATCACAGTATCTTGCCATTTTTCATGAACTGCAAGTAGTTACCACTGTTTCACTGGGCCATACAGAGAAGCCATGGAGAACACAGCTTGTGCCAGATGGCATCCAACACTTTGTTTAAGGATTGCGTTTGTGTTGTCCAGTACTTTCTTGAAACACCTACTGACACATGTCTTTTAGGCATCAAACAGCCTTTAGCCAATATTGCAGCATAACTACGGGCAGGTCAAGGCAAGCCTGAGTCAGACCTAATGATAAGCTTTATCAAAAAGTTGAGAAGTAAATTTAGCATCCTGACTACGTAGTAGTACAATAACTGAAGGATACAGTAGAAAACTGTTTAAAAATTTTAGTCATGATATACCTGGCTACAGACCTGTACTGAAGAGGAGTCCTCTGTCATTGGTGTCTTTCTACCAGCAACCAAAGAAAGGTCTTTGATTCTGGACTCATATGGAGCAGCTAGAACTGACCAAACAGTAAAGTCTGTAGATCTTCAGAAAACTATGACTCACGTCCTCTCTTTTTGCTTGTATTTCTGCATCCTCTTAAAACAGTTGTGTCGGTTATTCCTCCCGCTTTTCCCCGTGCGCACCTCCACACTCTACTGTTCTCACATCCCCTTTACTGACACAAAAAACACAGCTAAGCCACTGATATAATGTTACTTACAGCTTGCACTTATCACTCTTCAACACGACAAAGTAACACAGGAACAGTGGTCCTTTAGAGCAGCTAAGCGTTAATCCAGCTCATGTTCTCCTGTTGAGGAGGTAAATCAATCCACATTGAATAAATTCACAAGAAGCAGGAATGCTACCAACTTCTGTCTGGTGCTTGCCTCCTTGGGAAAGCTTAACTAAGTTAACTTAAACACACTTTACTGGAGCCATCTCAAACAAAGTGCGACTGCCCTCTGGTCACCTCAGAGGGCAGTCAGATACAGACTGATGAGACAGACATCTTGAGAACCCCAGAACAGACAGATCCAAGGGTCCAAGGCCTGATGGAACTGATGGCCGACAGCTTAAAAATTGTGGTTTGTTCTTGAGTTGCATTTTTTACATTCATTTGTTGGTTCTTTTTATCTCAGACTGTTGTTCCCATGTTATGGAAAGAACCCATTATTGTTCCAGTGGCCAAGGTTCGATCACTCAAGGTGTTGAATGATAATTGCCCTGTGGCGCTCACTTCATTAGTCATGGAAGCGTTTGAACACATTGTGAAGAGGAGCTTGCTACCTATGTCACAGGGCATAATGGACCTGCTCCAATTTGCATATCAAGAAGGGAAGTGGAGGAGGATGCCACAGCAACACTGCTGAATCATGTTGCTGGGCACCTGGAGGGCACAAGATGCATGCACTTGTATCTTTTATTGATTTTTCATCAGCATGTAATTGCATGCAGCCCCATATTCTTGCTTGTAGGCTCTCTGAAATTTCTGACATTGACTTTGGCACTGTATGCTGGCTGGTCAACTTTCTGACCATGAGGTTACAGAGAGTCCGTGTAAATGGGACCCTTTCTGATGCCCTGGTGTGTTTAACGGGATTACCCCAGGGATGCGTTTTATCACCGTTACTGTTTGTACTTTATACTAATGACTGCTGCAGCACATTTGAGTAAGCATCCAAAATAAATTATGCTGATGATTCAGCGAGTCAGCCTCCTGCAGGACCAAGACGTGGGACATGGTTCAGTTTTGGACAATTTTATCAAATGGTGCGATGAGTTGTAGTTACAACTCAACGTCTCTAAGACTAAAGATATGTGGAAGGACTTCCGTAGGAATCTACCTGCACTCAGAGGGCAAAGGCCATTCTGGCACACCCTCATCTCCCTCTACACGTAGAGTTTCGGCCCCTGCCGTTAGGAAAGAGGTTCGCATTACCTTGAAAGGCTAAGTCTAATAGATGTCTGATATCATTTGTCATGTCAGCTCTTAGGTATTTGAATCAGCTGTAAACATTGCAATTCTATTTTTTGATGACATCCATTGTGTGTTGTATGTTAAATGTATTTTCTATTTTATTGTTTTATTATGTGTTTGATACTATCAGCTGCTGAAAATCAAATTGCCCTTCGGGGACAATGAAAACTTTAAATCAATTGAAAGTGCCTACTTTTATCTGTAAAGCAGAGAGCAGAGCGCAGTGGTGTCTGGGCAGAGCAGGGGAGGGGGCAGGCATAGCCCTGTGTGCAAGAGCTGGCATGCTTATATAGGGAGGTCCAGCAAGCATTACCATCACTGGAAAAACACTGTCAAAAAAACACTGTCAAACACAGCGTGCAGAGCCAACTGAAACGGCCTGCAGGGCTCACTTTCAAATGCATGTATCTCATTATGTGATGCTTTGGTGTCTTAAATAAGTATCTGGTTTTGTAACAACATTTATAGGTCAGAAAAGACAGAAAAGCATAATAGCTCTCCTTTAACTGCATTTCATTTCACATCCAGTGGGGGTTGGTATTGTAGAGCGATCTGTATACCATATCTAACACAGCAGTGCTGTTTGCATGCAACTTGATCATTTTTACGGTGCCAAAGTAGGAAGGAAATGGGAAAACCATAGAAAGGAAAACTGTCCGAAATGTGAACATATCTTAAGTTAAGCTTCAATATCTGCAGTGATTCCCTTGCTGCAGAAAAAGATAATTACATCTCCGCAGACAATGTGTGCAATTACGCATGGCAGAACGGTATGATTGTTTAAATCTTCAGACACACTGACTTGATTGATTAGGATCTAATATCCTTCCAGACATCCAAAAGTTCACAGAAATATTTCAGAAGCTAAAAGTTTAATTTTGTTTCATCTGGAGAATTTCCTGTGTCTTGTCAAGTTTATGACTACAGGTAGTTTTCAGTTTTGCTACTGCTGGAATGATATTACTGTGTGCATGAATGTTACTGCAAGAAGCCTTTTTGATGGTGAAAGTAGATTACAAAATACACTCATACATCAATACAATGAACAATAAAGAAATCACCTTGAAAGGTGGAACTGCTTTTAAAAGCAACAGCCCACAGTGTGGGGCTGTACACAGTGGTACCTGGATAAGTGGGTACACTCTTAATTTATGCCACCATTTTTTTTAAAGTGGCCTGTCCAACAAAGGGTAAGCACTCTTTTTAAAGGAGCAATATGCAAAATTCATCCTTTTTAGGTTTCAGGAATAAATAAATTGCTGTGTAAAGGCTAGTGGTGCAATTTCATCTGGAGTAAAGCGTGACGTCACACGCCCTCTCTCTGTGTTGTTTTCCAGCCTCTGGAGACAATGGGAAGGCTAACATCACAAGCTGTTCAAAAATCACATAAACGCCCTTATATCGTATTGTTCAGTGGTGTTACTAGGATGCCAGGTGTGGGTGGGCATTAGTCTTACCTGGGGGGGCAAAAAAAAAAAAAATGTTGCAATGCTCAACCAGCTCAAAATCCAGCGTAGGCCTACTGCACCTTAAAACATGTTTTGTTTTCTCCTTGTTGTACGTGACATCAGATTATCCCAAAATGGCA
>JAQLOL010013081.1:0-14946 GCA_029783665.1 Naso thynnoides
CCTTTTGTGTCTAACGTTTTTCACGGCCATCATAGCTTGTCCTACATGCCGAACTGGAGGGTTAGCAGGATGATATTTAGTTGAGTTCAGTTGTGTGCAGTTTGCTACTTCCCCACTAGATGCCACTAAATCGCCCAAACTGGACCCTCTGGTATTTATGTGACAGAAATAAAACCCTTTGTTAATAAATATCCACTGCAAGATTGCAGTGTGCATGTTGACGTCGGACAGCAGGGTGCATGATTTCACTCTCTCTTGGATCAGTGAGCTGCTCTCAGGTGACAGACTGCCAGGAATGCAGGAAGTACAACCAGCTTCTAACCAGAATTTTGTTATGGTGCTACATTATCAAGGGCGAGCAGCAACACGATACACACCAGCTACAAACATGTTTCAGCCAAGGGCCTTCATCAGTATTGTGAACAATGAGCAGAAATGTTGCTTATACACAGGATATTACGTTCATTGCGAAAATAACATATTTTTCTCACATTATATTCAAAATATTTAAAAAGGCAGCTCAGTTAAAAGGCACGATAGACCAAAGACAAGAAAGTTTGAATATATTAATAAAGAATGTAGAAAAACTAGAAAATTTACAAAATCCTTCAAAATTGGCTACATGAGTTAAACCCAGACATAGCAATTACATTTAGTTACTAGTTTAGTTTACTTATTTAACTGAGGGGCCTTTTTGAATATTGTGTCTTTTTTTGAGAATAATCAATTTTATTTTGAATTATATGTGTGAATGTGATATCCTGTCCTATCCTCAAAAATGACAGAATTCCTGTACGAGTTTCTTTCTGAGCCTGCTGTTAAACTGCCAAAAGCTAAAAAAAATTCCATAGCTGGCAAACTGCCTTAAAAATGAGCTCATGCTGTTGATTTCATTAAATTAAAAAACAAAGATGGTGAAATGTGTCTCCTCTAATGTGTTGGCTCTTCTTTGATTAGACATAATTTCCACGGTCACTGTGATTAGAGGCTTGCCCCCTGTGACTCCCACCTGTCCCTCACTTCCTGTAGCCTAATCTGATTACATCTGTGGGACAGATTGCTGCTCTTTGATTCTAGAAAATGAAAAGAAGGACGCAGACTCTCCTGCTTCACGGGGTTCAGTTTGACTTTATTGTTACAAAATTGAGACAATTTTAGTTGTCAGGAGTGGAGATTATTAAAGAACATGTGATGGTTTTACTGGTTCGAATTTTTGTTTTTCAATAATGTCTAAAATGATTTTTGTAAAAATAAAATTCAAGTTTGCTCTGAAAGTGTAACAGATTTTTTTAATGCACTAACTTAGAAATGCAGCTCTGTAGACAGAGATTTAGGAATCAGCTTGTATCAACGCCCTCTCCTAACAGAGCTCATCTGGTCTCATCAATATGGTGTGCGAATGAATAATGCATCTATGGTAATGCATGGAGCGACCCTTCCCGATTGTCTGATGGAAGTCATTGATAGAAAGATGAATGATTCAGCGCTGACCCCAAGGGAGGTGCAGACAATAAACAGGATGTAAGGATGATTGTGATTGGATGTTAGCATGACCAGATGTGAAAGGATGGAGAGACTGGCTAGTGTTTAAATGCCTTCTCATTAGAGAGCAGAGCCAGTGATTAACAGTAATGAGACAAGAGAGAAATGACAGCCAACATGTTATCCCTGTTGGCTGCCTAAGCGATTCAGTTAAGTCATTCATTTCACTATATTTCATCTCAGATCTTATATGCAACTGTTTGCTAGCTGTTATTTGTCTAATTTTATCAGCTTCTAGCATTCGTATAGAGCAAATCTGTGGATGTAGCTGTCAATAGCCCGAGCCTGCGCATGTTGATGTGATGCTAATAGGCAGGAACAAATAGCAAGGGCAGCAGGAGTTTTCCTCTAGGGCCAGAACCAGCTCACAAGAGCTACTCTATAAAGATAATAAGATTAAAGAGGCTTTGAGCTGATCTACTCCCCAAGTGCTTTCACTCTTCTGCCCCATTCAGCTCATCACACAGAGCCGACCGCTCACTGGTTTGAAAAACCTTTGGCTAAGGAGGTTGTGTGGTCAACTGTCATTAGAAACAGACTGTACTACATATTTGATAGGAGTGTAATTTATTGCAAATGGTTTGGTTAGATAACATGATACTGAACAATATATAACATGACACAATACAACTATACAATACTACACATTATTCCACGACACAACATGACGCAGAAGAATTCCTTATGATTGAGAGAATGTGAATTCGTGAGAAAGTGAATTTGACAGTAGAGGGAAAGTTTAGCAGTAAATGTAAGGTCACAGTTTGTCAGTGAACAAAGGCTGCAGAGAGTCAAGAACATTTTATAGCTCTGTGTTGTTTCCTAACTATTGGAAAAGCATGGAGGGCAAAGCGTAGAGGGCACTGTGACAATCAGCCAATATCCTGCCTATGCCGTCTGTGACTGAAAACAAGTGGAGAGAATGAGAGCGAGTGGGGTTGAGTCCAGCTTTCAAAACAGTGAGGTAATGAAGACATTAGTGATGTGTCGGCTGTGAACGAGCCGGCTCTTTGAGCCGACTCCTTTACGTGAACGATGGAAGCCAGCTCCCGTCTGAGAGCTGTGTTTTTTTTGTTTTGTTTTTTGTTTTTGTGTAAATTAATACAAAGCAGAATGATGATAGGATGATCATCTCTGTGCCATTCATGACTTAAGGCCTTTGCACATTGAGTCTGTTTGTGTCGTCCGAAATTGACGCACATTTAAAAAAAAGTACGACCTCATGCTGTGTTGACCATGTTTACATGCTGACTCCCAAATATCCGTCCTTCCTAATTTTTTTTGGAACAGGTTCAATTTTCTGCATTTTTCACATCCGTTAAAATCATTTAAAATTAATTAATAAGAAAATGAATTAATAAGCAAACAGAGAGAGAGAGAGAGAGAGAGAGAGAGAGAGAAAGAGAGGGAGAGACTGTGTGTGTTCCCCAACCTCAAACATACTGCCAACCGCTGTTCAGGATCAATCGGTTAGTGGAAACTGGTGATCTTCTTTTTGATTTGTGGTTCCAGTACAGCTAGTATTATATCAAACTGGACCACTGACATCCTGAAATACACCTGGAAGCGATTGGCATAGTTCCGCAGCTCCTCTTTCAGCATGTGAAACTCTCCTTGTTCTTCTCTTGTTTTTAGATTCGGATGAACCCAGTATTTTCTTTTTCCTTATTCGATAAGTGACAGAACCAGAAAATCATCCTCACTGCTTGATGACTCCATTTTTCCCTTGCGCTGCAAATCTTCGCAATGAAAAGACAAATAAACGCATTGAACTCAGTGTGCAAGGTTTCTGTGCATAATGTTTTTAAGTGTCGGCTCCTCTTGGTTAGCTGATCCAAATGATCTGGCTCACTAAAAAGAGCTGAAAGTCCTATCACTAAAAGACATAAACACAAACACAAACCAGTAACTAAAATCATATTACCTTTTGGTGCAAAGCGGTTCTTTCATTTATTCCATTTTAATATGTTGCCCACTTGTAAAAGAGGACTCCTTGTCGGCACCATGGTTTCCAAGTGTGAATAAAGACTGAATGAATAAACTTGCTACAGGTATGAATGAGTGCTTACCATGGCTTAGCTACAAAAATTAGAAACTTGTACCACAGGATAAAAGATGGACTTCAAAGACAAGGATTGAGTTGGACACTATCTTATTTTAGACTGGACTAAGTGACTTAGCACTTAATTTTTAAACTTGTAAATTCAAACTGATAAGCAGCTTGTGTATAGTTGTACGTAAAAGCTACAGTAGGCTGAGCTGCACCATTATCACAATTCTGACTTTAGTTTTAAAAATAGTGGTGCAGACTTGACACATCAGATTGTTTGTTAGATACAGCCATCTGGGAAGTCATCTTTGAAAAATGTTTGGAAAAGAGCAGACCTTAAAAAAAAAATACTGACCATGTGATTGAATAAATCATCTGTCTATCACAGCCTAACATGGACTAACTTCAACCAATCAAATAAATGAACCACATAATGAAGCTAGAGAGGCATTGGGTAAATTAAAACCCTGAAACCAGTCCGGAGAGTGTAAACATCTGTTCCATCACAAAAACAATATTTGTCTTGCCTCAAAAGGTAAGTGTAGACTACTGGAGAACCAGTAGTAGTTTTTTGTTTGTTTGGTTTGTTTGTCTTTATTAATAATCATCAACATTAAAAAAAAACATTGACTGACTTAGCATGAAGCCAAGACTTTTAACCAGCCTGACACTGACTGTGTCAATAATTCACTATGTTAACAGGCAAAATGAACTGTTGTGTGTTCAGATGTCATTGTCTAAATATGAGTTTGAATTATAAGCTTCAGCTTCTTATTACCTGTCATAATCATTTGGTTTGCTCTGTTTTTTCTCTTTTCTTGCTAACATTACATATATTTTTTAGCTTAGGATACTACTGACAGGTAAACTACAGGTGTCTGATGGAGTCGTGTTTTAAAGTGACAGGCCTCCATTGCACTGCTGCAGGTGTATTTTTTATAGAAACCACCCATAGCTGCATGTCTTCTTCTTAATCATACATGTGTTACCAATAATTATGCCACCTCTACATTTCCTGTGGTCTGTATTCACTATTGAATCGAACTGAATTTCTCACATACAGTATTAACAGTTATAGGTGCTCATGTGATTTTAATGTTTTCTATTTATATGTCAACTATTTATTTAAAAAGTGAGTTGAACATGCTTGAAATATAAATACTATCCAAAACTGAGGCTGCAACTTGTGATATTTATTTATGTCACTGCAGTGTCAAAAGTTCAGTCTGAGTGTCCCAAATTAAGAATAAAAAGATGTCTTATAAAATGAGTTGTATTAGTTACTAACACTTGCTAGCTACAATTGTTTTATATTCAAATAATTGGAATTGAATTGAATTTGAATTTTATATTCAAATAATTATACAGTACGTCTATTTGAATACGTATACACACAATAGTGCCCATATGAATAAATCCTTGTGCGTAAATCATGTCATGTGTACACAAAATATGCAGTCAAAAGACAAGAATCAAGAATCTGTGTTAAAGTTGCAGTAAGTTACTTCTGCTAACAAGCTAGTAAGCTAACTTTAGCTGTAGCATGAGACTCGTTGAGAAGCAACTTTGTTGCGGCTGTTTGCACTGACTCTCGCTTGATTTTGTTTGTTGTCACTCTCTCTTTAAAGTCCCGTTTGAACTGAGATGAGACATTTGCCAGGAAAGTTGCACGGAGTAAATTACTCCGTCTCAGCTCAAGCTTGAACAAACTGATGGCGTCGCTTACAAACACTCTGTTGTCGGCAGAGGCAAGTCAGGGCGTAAGGCACAAACACAGTACAAAACGAAACCAAAAAGAGTTACTGATATTTACCCTAAAGTTACCAACTGCAGCTTTAAGCGGTAGAGGGACAAAGCTGTTTGTTCTGACATCAACCAAAGGGATTACTTTCATATATTTTCTATAATCAGAGTTACTCCAACATGTGAGTTTAGGTATAGTGACAAGTCAAGGACACACTCAGTCTTCCCAAAAAGGAAAAAAGCACCTTGTGACGATTTCAAAATCATGCTCTTTACACATTGTATCTTGTTAATCAGCCAGCTATTCATACACAGATGTTCTGGGTTATCTTGACCTTTCATAAAGTCCAAAGCTAGCAAAGGAAGGACATCTGAAAGACTTTGATAATGGACTTATTAAAATTCATGCAGTCTTACAGTAAAACTAAATTTTACTGGAAACCTGGTACTAAAAGTTTTTTTGGTCACAGTATTCAGTTGTGTGTCCACCTAAGAAATATAAGTCAAATATTCCCAAGGCCTCAGTGTTGTCTTCCGGTAGTAACAAAGTAAAAATACTAAGTTACTGTACTCGTTTGTGGTTTTTATTTATTTATTTATTTTTTATATCTGCACTTTATTATATCTATTTCTATTTCTATCAACTTTCATGTTTACTGTATTATATTTTCCGAAGAAAAAAGGTACTTTTACTCTGATGCATTTCCCATAAGCATCTTTGTTATTTTTTTTACTAAATATAACCAGAAGAAATTTGGTACTAGCCAATGATTTCATTTTTGTTTTGTTTTTGGATACAATAATATTGGATCACAGACTGCTAGATGTTGGATCATTGATTAATCGTGAGGGCAAACAGGTTCTCTTATGCTGCGTTACATTTCATTGTCCACACTCAGGCAGCAATAAAAAAAGAAATGGCCCTGACTACGTTAGCCATCAACATAAATTAAAGACAAAGATGATTTTGATGTTATGATGTGCAGTAGCAGTTGCTTAATTGCAGATTCAGCTTGAATGAAACCTTTGCCTATTGTGTTCAAATTTAGAAAGTTTAGAAAAGCTTTTTGAGAGCCCTTTTTTAAGCGTTTTATTTGTATAAAATTAGAAGCTTGCATCTTAGATATTACTGCGAAACCCTGACGGTACACAAATATTCAAACATTTGAATCTTTTAGATCAAAGGAGGGAGAAAATAAAGTTTGGACCATGTACTCCCATCAATGCAACACTTCTTAATGACCCCTGACACCTCAGCGCTCAGAATACAGTCTAAAAGGAATCTTGCACTGTCCTTAACACGTGTCATGTTGGATACTATCAGCTGAGATCCAGTTATAAATCCTGTCCAGCAGAGATGATCTGCTAGTAGAGAGAAACACGACCAGAGGCCTTCAAAAATGAAGAAATAAACAAATTTTAAAAAGTCAAATTGACAGATTTTTTGACCTCTTGACTGCTACTTTGAGACTTTTACTCAAGTTATATTCTAGTAGGTAACTTTCACTTTTACCAAAGTCATTTTCCAGGAAGGTTTCTTTACGTTTACTCAATGATGACTTTTGCGTACTTAATACAAGACTGCAAGGCATATAGCTCTTCTAATTACATTGCATGTACGCATGAAAGTAGACACTGAGCTTTACAGGCAAGCTTTGATATTTACATAAAACATACTTGATGGATGAATATGCAGTTCAGTGGCCTTGGTAGGCAATGTGCCCAGTCCATCGTGGTTGTTGAAGGCTTTCTAATTACATGGAAATGTGTCATTCCTGCTGCTCTGTCTTCTTTGGTCATGTGGCAAAATTATTTGCATGTTTTTACTGAAAAAACTTGCTGCACAATTTAATTGGAATCCTTTTTCAGAGCGTTGAAAAAGTTCTTTAATGTTGTTTTACTGACCTTTACAGGGAAGAGAGACTATTGTTGTGTGCAATGATGTCACAACATAATAAGAAGCATCGCAACCACAGATGGAAACAGTATCCCCATATGCTTCTCACAAGCAGAGACGTTACCCGTACAGACAGACACATCAACAAAGCATGTACAGACATCACTGCAACCAGAAGTGTTATCCTTTTGTCTAGAAATGTCATCACCACTGGTTTGAAAGAGGCGAAAGTTCAATGGGCAGAACTCAGTCAAATCAGAAATGAAATATTGCAGACAGAGATTGGGGGATGTAAGAGAAAATACCATTACCATAAGGAGAAATGTCATGTGAAACTATATTAGGAAATGCTGTTCTATGTAATATGTTCCTCTTTATTTGCACATTTTTATTCTAATGCACAGACTGGAGCTGGCTAGAAATGGTAGAAAACATAATCAAAGTGTGTTAAAATGTTATATTTACACATTTAGTAACTTACTCGATTCTCCTAAGCAATATAAAAACATTAGAACTTCATGTCATGGCCATCAATCTCAATTATTTGAAGTTTGTTTCTAAGAAATTATGGTTTATTAGGCATGGTCGGAACAGTTTTCGATTATGTTAGATATTTAGATATTTATAGATAGATATTTATTTTTTTAATTTTTATTATGGCCACACTAGAAATCTTATTACTGGTGGACTAAAGTGCAAATTAAAAATGTCCACATCAAGACATTTCAACCAATAAATAAATAAATATTAAGCACTGTTTTTCTTTATTGCACAAAATACACATTTGCACCCTGGCCTCTTTGGTACAAAGGATATCCTCTGCTTCAACTTATCTTCTTAAGCTGTATTCAGACCAAATCAGGTGGTCCACCTTTTTTTTCGGTGTCATTTATTCACTGTGTTTTTGCCGGATTACCTGATTTGTTCTGAATACAGCCTTAGGTTGGTGCCAATGTAAAGCAAGTTTAGTGTTGATGCATCTTGTTGTCTGTCTGTGTCAAAGATGCCACATTGCTCAAAATGATCTCTCAAACCTTACAGCCTTTTGATGCTCTCTGAAGATACTCTTAAGAATTTGTGGTTGCCATTGTTGTTTCAGGCAGTGCACATTTGGGACGGATGGAGAGTAGGCTTGCACATTTCCTGATCAGGCTTTCTGCACCTCCATAGTCACCTTTTGACCGTGCCTCGACACTTTTGCAATTGCAATTGACTGTTAAAAACCTTGTTGAACACTTGCCCAGAAGTGTAGCCAAAATAGTAAAAATAGTCCTGACTCACCAGTTTCTATTTTATGCTTTGTGCTGCTGTTCTTCTTTGGTATCATCCCTGACCAAGGATGCTGATGATGACTGCGCAGTCCAACAGCTGGTTGTTTGAAAGGCTGCCTTCAAGGCCTCTCATCTGGTCATCTTATGCAAGTGCCATCTGTCTTGCAGAATGTTTAGATTCATTCCTGACCTCCTGCATTACTGGTCATCATATTTCCCAAGCATTTCATCATGAACTACAGGATATTTGCAGCTTAGATACAGTTGTGTCTTCCTTTAAAGTTCCTCATGTGCTCATGACGAAACTCATGCCGAAATCTGCACAGTTCACATGATTCATTATTTGTTGTTGTTATTGTTAGCCTACCCACAGCCCTTTTATGCGTTATCTTGGTGTCACATTGCTACCAGGTGGCTGCAGGAATAATGACACAGTAATGCTGAAATCCAGCATCCATCAATTATGTTAAGGACTGTAAAAAAATTAAAAATAAAAATACGACCATACCACTGAGCCTCAGCTTCCTTGTTTCCATACAGAGATGTCAGTCCGGGGTACAAAACAGAGCAGGACAAATTCAAAAAACTTTTTTTGGTCTGTTTTTCAGAACATACGAGTGGCATAATTTATCCAAAAATAACTAAATTTAGACAAGATGATGTATTTCCAGTTCTCTACAGCACGCAAACATTCTTCCAAACATGAGTCACGGTGACTTCTGTACCTGTTTTATTACTATGACTTAAACATTTTACTAGAGAAGCAGATATTTATTTTTATTTGTATTTATCTTGATGATTCAACCTGGATGATTCATGCCCACCCAAACCTAGGAAATCACTATTATATACCTACACCTTCTGTCTGTTGTTCTCAAACCCTGGATTCCTGAAACAGCTCCTTTCACTTCAAAACTCTATTAGATTGTGAGAGAATGTTACCAGCACAGATGGTACTGCTGTGGGTAGAAACACTGTCAATGTCACTGTTTGATAAAAACATTAAAACTGCTGCAAGAAAGATCTTTATTGTGAAGGTGTACAATGTGATCTTTGTGGTCAGACAGATGAGTATGAAAAACATCTCTGCTGCAATCTTCAACATGTAAGTCTGAAATATACAGGGACATCTCCTGCCATCTCTCTTTCTTGAAGGCATTTGATGCTGACTGCAAATACGAACTGGGTAAATGTGGTCACAAAAGTAAAGCGAACACACACTCGCACACATTTTTTTAACAAAGCCGTCTTCCTACAGAGTACAGAAATATTTCTGTTACAGCAGCTTTTCGCTCTAAATCTGAATCATAACCTAAACACCAAGAAAACACCACCCAAATTCATCTGGGTATGAACGGACTGCATGAAGGAAACGGGCGAAAAACAAGAATGTAAATTTATGGAAAAATACATAGTTGGCAAATTGTTGGTTGGTGAAGCAGGTTTGGTCACACACACACACACACACACACACACACACACACACACACACACACAAATCAACAATGGCATAGTACAGTTCAAATGTAGTGAAACACTATGCCAGGAATTTGTAATGGATTCGTATGACATGTTTAAAAATATCTTGCAGTCTTGACTTCCTCTTTATCTAACCCCCTTCTCTCCTGTAGTCCAGCTCCTCCCAGCCCCCCAACCCACCCCACCCCATACGCTCACACACACACACACACACACAGGCAAAAAAAAAATCTCCAGAGGGTTTAAGATATGATATCAGCATGATTTAAAGCTTAACCAACAGAGGCCACTAAATTGTCCGCTGTTGGTGACTGTGTCGCGATGCAGAAGTCCACTATTGCATAGGTAACACACACACACACAGATGCACGCTTGCACAGGTGCACACACATGCACACACACACGCACATACATACACACATACACATTCACATGCACACACACACACTTCTCATTCACACACACAGCAGGCACAGTAAGATAGACTGAAACCTCAGGAGATTTCTGACATTCAAAGTCAAACATTGTATAGATGAATGTAATTAATGGTGCTGCTTTACTATGATATGTGTCACAGTTACAGAGTCTGCAAACCTGTGCAAGTGTAGGAAGCTGAGCCGCTGTTTTTAGACTCAGTGAACCTTTTTGACAAGTCTCTAATTTGTGGCAGTTGATTTAACACTTGAAAGCGACAAGACTATGTTTTCTGTACTTATTTTGGTCCATGAAACTCAGTTAATGTTTTGTGTCCAGAAAGTTGTCCGCCAGAAAAAAGAGAACTAACTTTGGGCCAGATGGATGGTGGCACATTGAGGATATCTGTATCTGCCAGGCAATTATGATGAAGATCCTGCATTCTCATTCATATTCATTTGCAAGTCACAGTCAAACATTTTGGAACACCAAAAATCTGTTTATGCCACATTAAAGACATCCAAAAGACGCTTTTCCTCACATACGCTGAAGATTGGTAGTTTTCGACAATGCTCAAAGTGTCACCCAAATAACTTTGGTAAAACTGACACAAACATATTTGTTGGATTACACATCTTGTTTTTGAAACTTACACATGTATACTTTGGCCACTTGGGGACAGTGGACCAAGCTGTATGATTTAGGTATTAACACCTCATAAAGTTGGTACGGTGAACCTGTAAGCAAACACTTGCCTATTTACACATCCAGCATTAGCTTTCAGTTGTAGTTGCATTTATCACCTACAAACATTTCAGCATGGACTTATCGTGCTTATCATGTTGATATCGCTTCAACGTGCAGGCTCCTCTTATAAAAATAAGTCAGTTTCTATATCCTGACATATTTTGTGAAAAACTCTCTTACAAAAATTTCAGCAGCGCTTCCACTGATATCACGTCCATGCCAACCATGTAGTATTCAGCATACACATAGATCAAAGCTTCTCCGAAAAACTTTGATTTCATGTTGATTGTAGCGGCGCCTGTGGACAAAAGCAGTACTGCCTACTGTCATTAAGATCTTGTCTTGCACAAGCACTTGTTTTGGAAGAGAGTGAAAGAAGCGCATCACTGATTTGCGCTATACTGGTTTAGCCATAAACTCAAAATATTAAACGTATCTAAAGAAAAGTATCCTCCTGTTTCCAACCATAGATAGTGCAAAAGAGCAAAAAAGAACAGCGGATCGATCAGTGTTTTCTAGCATTTCTGCTAATGAGTGAAGACAAAGACACTGTAAAAGACATGATAGTAATCTCCAGTCTCCTCACAGATGTATATAAGATGTGAAGAGTAAGCAATAAATTTAGACTGCTTCATAACCAGTTAAAGGTTCGTCATGGGAAACAACAATTAAAATATAGCAATTATATAAGAGATATTGCCAGATGACATGTCAACATATGAAATCCTGAATTCACCCTTTTACATATTTTATGCTTCCGTGGTAAGCATTTCTTTGGGAAAACACAAAGTGGAGCACAGATGTCCACTAAGGCCTAATAATCTCCCCACTTAGCCTTCGCAGTCAACATCCTGTGGGTAAATAACACAATAGCCTCAAAGGTTTGTTCTGATGGTATTCTCAGTATCAGTGGGTTTCTTTCTGTTGGCGGCATCAAGAGAAAAAAAGTCATGGGGGTCTCCAAAATCTATGTCCTTTCCTCTGCAGAGACTGAAAGTTCATGGCAAAGTTCACCCTGATTCAGAGGTGATTACATAACTACAGTGGCAGAGGCAATTATCATTCATGGGCTGGCATTTTACTATGTGATAAAACATGAGAATAAAAACCATACGACAAAGGAAGGAGGTTTGATCATCAGTCACATGTTTTTTCATTGCATATTTGATCAATATGTAACTGGATAATTGGTTTTGCAAAGAGTTTGCGACTAATCAGCAGCTGTTTTAACATTGTGCTGCATATTATAAAGTGCATTGCCTGGTAACGTGCAGAGGTCTGATTCTCTAGTGGCTGAGTCGTGTTTGTGAGTATTTTATAAGTCATGTCATGCATTTTGTAGAGGGTAGGTCAGAATTTGTAGTGTCATCTTAGCTTTACAGACTTCCACTAGAGAAAAGCTTTGGTATGTCTCGCTGCTGCAGAACAGGTTTTGTGAAGACAGTTTGTTTGTTTTGCTCTATTTACTACTGCGGAATTAATTTCAGCGGACGTGTTCTGTCTGTTTGGTGACTAAAATACACGAGTGTGTTAGAAGTTACGTAACTGTGGTCATCAGACCAATAATCCTGAAGTCCATGCAAAGTGATTGCACAGATCTGTTGAAAAGAATTTATTTTCATCTTCAAAATAAATTTTCCCTCATCAGTCTTTGAGAGATTGAGGCTTTGAGATTGTGTAGTGGATGACAAGAAAGCGGTCAAGAATTGTGCGTTGGTACTGCAAAGCTACACAGCTCCTTTGTTCATTTAATTTAGAGTTGAGCTGTTGTTACATGAGCACTCAGCAAAGGATACTAAAACTTTACTGTCCTCAAGAGGAGGAAGCCTGAGGAGCAGCAACTGCAAAGAAGAAAGAAAAACAGAGGTAGATCAAGACATCTGCAGAGTTTCGGACTGTAAAAATGAAAGAGACTAAAGAAGAAACTGACATGAGACATGGATGTAGGAAAAAAGAAGCTGGCTGATGATAATAGTTGAATATTCACTTTCCTGTAGCCTGTGGGAGGAACACATTAAATTCTACGTTATCAGCGCATGACGTTTTAGTATTGCTCAAATGTCTACACTTACGGGAATGAGTTTGCATAATATTGTCTGTTGGGCTTTACATGACAGCAACAATAATTTACTTAATATTTTCATGACTCCAAATTATAAATAGGTCTAATTTGGGTTATTTTTTAGACCTTTACATATTACAGACATTGTTGTGTATTTCTGAAAAAACAACACATATAATGATAACAAAACCACATTTGGTATTCTTCATGCTTTTGACTCAAATTTCATGGAGTTCAAGTTTTTCTTTGTTATTATTGCAATAAAAAGGGAGGTGGGGGGGGGGGTTATTGCACCCTTCAGTAATTACATAGCCTATTATTTGTCCTCTAGAACGGGGGTGTCAAACATACAGCCCGCGGGCCAGAAACAGCCCACCAGGGGGTCCAGTCTGACCATTTAGCTGATTTTGAAAAGTGTGAATATTGAGAAAAAAAAAAAAAAACAAAACAAAACAAAACAGGAGCCACTGGTGGAAAATGTCGTTGTCTGAAAGGAGAAAAGTGGGTATAGAGTGTCAAAAATGGACCACTTCTTTTCACAGAGGTAAAAGGGAAACCAGTGTGCTTGGTGTGTTCACAACACTGAAGACTACAACCTTAAACACCACTATCAGACTCATCATGCCGAAAATCACAATAACCTTCAAGAACAACTAAGAGCAGAAGATACAAGAATTGCTGGTCAGTTTGAAGAAATAGCAGTCCATTTTTATTCTTAGTTGAGATGTGAGCAATGCCGCTGTGGAAGCTAGCTACCTAATTGCTAACAAAATAGCATATGCTTCAAAGCTATATCCACATGGCGAGTTTGTAAAAACTAATTCATCAGTGTTGTTATGTATCAGTTATGATATGGTTTTTTGGTGCGGCCCTCCTTAGGTCAAGCTGGGCTGCATGTGGTCCCTTCGGACTAAAATGAGTTTGACACTCCCGCTCTAGAACCTGAGGAACCGTGGGCTGGAGCACATAGTGCGCAACACACCATGTAATTGCATGTTAATCATGTAGCAACTTAGTCATGCAGCATATCCACTTAAACAGGACAAACTTGGGCACAAGCACATGACCATTTTTACCTGCACCAAACACAGCTTCAACATCAAGCAAACTGGTGTGATGATTCCAGTGATACCACATGTTGCTATGCAACCAAAACTCACTTAACCAGCAGCCAAAGAAGAGTAAAAGTAAAAAATCACTTATTTACAACTATAACCAAAAATATGCTTTAGCTTTGCTGTTGTGTGATAAAAAGTTGTGTTTGAGAGCAACAACTGCTGGTTTTAAGATGTCTAACATGGCTGTTTTGCTTTGAAATAATTTTGTCAGTTCATCACAGCCTTAAGTTTTAATGGGGGAGCAGTTTTAGACAAAGGCAGCAATGTCTGATTGGCTTACAATGCATTCTCTTCCCTAACTAGCCAGTGATGTTATTGGCCTGCAATTGTGCATTGCCCCTCGAGTCTACTGTCTCTGATGATTACATATAGGTGTCAATCATTTGTCTAGGATGAGGCAACACCAAGTTACAACCAAAAGATGGTACCACCATATGCACAATATGCCTTTAAATGGTAATTTAAATGGATTAAAAGGGTGATTTATGTACTACAATGGGTAATGTTTAGATGTTTTAATATGGTTTTTGTAGAGATTGGGAGCTACTACTGCATAATTTCAAAAGGATATTCATTCTAAAAGTTGTTTTTTTTTTTTTTTGGGGGGGGGGGGGGGGGGGGGG
>JAQLOL010013292.1:0-14932 GCA_029783665.1 Naso thynnoides
GTCCTGCCCGTTACACAGGTGACTATTTTTTTTGGTATTTGTGTCATATCATTTAATTCATTGGTATCAACCTGTGTAAAGGGGATTTTAAGCAATATATTAAAAATGATCCAGGAAAACATCATCTACCCTACCTTTAACAAGCTGTCAAGTACCAAAATTTTTGATCTTGCTTATTACATGGCTCTTAAATCACGATCATACCAGTTATTTTACACTTGTTAAACACATTAGACTTCTGAAAATAGCAGCTTTTTTTAATAAACATTAACCATGTTAAACATTTTTTAAATGAAGGATTTTCTAGGAAAATATGTTTATATTTCTTAAAACATGCATCAAAAATCGGATCGTGTATGTTTTCCTGGCAATCTGTTAATGTAATGTGCCGTGTGCAACATCTCTGCTTCATTATGCTGCTTGAGACTTTCACACTGTCTCTCCTGTCTAGAGCTACAGAGAATATTATCAGAAATGTGAGTACAAATATAGCCAGACGCCACACCTTCGTCTAAGCGTAAAATCTTGCTTTCAGTGGCTGAGTGGGAAGAAGTGCTGCTGAGATAAAACTGGGTTGATAAGATGTTTTAGTGCAGCACTGGTAGCAATGCTCTATTCGTGAACAAGCTGAAAATATGAAATGAAAAAGACTGAACATTTATAAGTTGTCTAAGACAAAATAGAGACTTTGTTTTTTTTTTTAGATTTTCCCAAATATATGAATCAGGTCGGTGATACATTTGACACCACAACCTGAAAAGACAGAACAATGTGAAAAACCACCCGCAAATGATGTGATCTTGCAGGGACTCTTTCCGCTTGAAATAGCAAAGCATTTCTTCAGACTTTATGGCTGAGAGGTAATCAATTATGAGACGCCCAGCCCTTGACATCATGAAGTCACTTTTTTTTATGTCAAGATCAGTGGGATCATTGACTTTTAAGGGGAGACACAGTCGGTTATCATTGGCATAGCAATAAAATGATGCATTGAAAATTTTTTCACCGTCTTGGGGGAGCACATTGAAGGAAATGAATAAGTTGAATAATGGCGCCTTGTGTCACAAGATGTTTGGTGGTTGTTGAGGAGGAGGATGACTTGTCATTGGTGACTGAGAAGGTTGTATTGAAAAGTCATAAAGCAGTCAGGAGCCATGCCACTGACACCTACCCACTGTCTGTAAGCATAATTTACAGCAGGATGGTTGATGGTGCTGAAGAAAGCAATGACGTCTAAAAGGATTAAAAGACAAGAAGTGCTTGCTTCTGTTGTTAAAAGATGGTGATAAAGTGTTTCTGCTGTACTTTTCATATAAGCTTAGTGCACTTTCGCATGCAGCAGTAAGTGATTGCATTGCACACATATCTGCACGTTATGTTAGTGCCGCTCATGTGTTCTGGTGCTCTCAGTTTGCTGTTGTTGATTTTCCTGTATTGGAATGAGCTTCTGCGTATCTTCCTGTTGTTTCTGCCTGATCCCCTTGTTCCCCAGTCTGTTACTCAACACGGGCCGTTTATAACCTGTTTTCTTTTCAACAGCTTTGCTTTCACTGGTGCACACTCAAGCTGCAGAAATGAGTCCAATGACTTAGGCAACAACAATGTAAAATGCTTGCTTATAATGTGCAAAACTCTGATCACTTTCTCCACGTCTTCAAAATCTGACACATAATGTTCTGCTCAGTGTGCTGCATTGGATTTTTTTTTTTAATACTGCAGTAGCATTGGAATGCTCTTTGGAAGTTTCAAATGCAGAATTGTGGATGTGTGTGTTAAGCATCCAGGTCAAATAGATGTGTTGATGCAGCTTGTGAGCCCACATAACACAGGATTAAACACCGTTAAACTGGCTGTATGTTTAGTGTGCTGTAAGCATCCTACCCTGCAAAGAAGAGCAGGGAAGCTCCGCTGCTCCCAGTGAGGCTGATGACCTACTTTTACACTCCAGGCGATCACATACTGTACCGTATCCAGTCATGTAAAATTCCTCTATCATTTCTACTATGCATGTCAAAAGGGCTTGCCAAGGGATTGGTGTGGGGGAGCTGACAGCCTAGCTGGCTGAAACACCTGTGCATAAACTTCATGTAGCGATACAGTAATCTAATCTATGTCTTTGTTCCTCATGGCAGCCTAAGGTTGCAGAGTAGCTGCACATAATTCAAAGACTGCCGCTATCTGCAAATCAATAAAGGGATGATAGAGGAAGGTTTGATTTCAGGCAGGGTGCAAAAAGAGGAGGTTGTTAATAACAACCTGCTGACAGAGGACAATGTACTAGAACGGTGTGTGTTGTAAAAGAAGAAGAAGAAGAAAAAAGCTCCCCTTAAGTTGGTGTTTTTTTCTTGTTCTTTCCTCCACAGACATAAACCATCATGGAGAGAGGCTGATCAATGGAGCTTTTATATTGGCGCCATTTTAAGGCAAAGTTTTTTTTGCCCCACCAGTGGTAATAATTTAAGAATAGCAAAGTTTGTCCTACATCTTTCAGTTTCATCATCTGGCATATAATTAAGCAATAGTTCATGACAGGTCATAATGTGATTATTTTAAAGCTAAGGGGAGTTCGCATCGGGCCAACAGCTGACTTAGCTGTTATATAATCATACAATTTCACAGTCTTGAGTGAGCTAATGCTTTAATAAAATGATTACCAAGTATGGCGGGCTTAAAATGTTTCATTAACAAGTTCATGAAGCATTTACAAAGCATTGTTCATACAAATTGATAAATCCAACCAGCAGCTTGCATATCGTGGAGGCTAATAGCTATGCTACATATTAGCTTACAGACTTAACTTAGAATGCTGCCTAACCTGCCTAGCATTAGCCTTAAGCTCTCTTCTGCCACATCTGCCACGTGACAACTCTCTGCCTCCAGTCATTTCAATGAGAGAAGGGCGGCAGAGAGGAAACGGTTTTGAATGCAGTGGTAGGACCAAGAAGTGGTTGCCACCAGCATGAATGTGCACAGATGTTGCCCTACCCTTGAGAGTTCGCCATGTTGAACTTCTAGCTGCAGCAATCAGATTGATGGGGGTGGCCATAGAAGAAATCTGGTCTTTTGCCCGCTAAAGTGTGCTAAAGACACATTCTTTTAACATACTTCTAACGTACTTAATCAAGTAAAACCATGTCCTCTTGTCTCTCTCTGTCATTGTCAGTCTTTTTTTTTTTTTTCAGTTCAAAAAACAAGGGACACAGCACTGCAGCACAGACCGCATAGCAGGCATCACGGATCTGAAAGCAAACGTGTAGGAGCTCACAATTTTGTTGTCCGAGCTGTACAACACAGCTCTAATGTTGTTCGAGGAGTTGAAAGAAAACCTGTAAATGGGACATTTCTACCAAAGGGGTGATGGTTAAATAATCCAAATATGTAGTAACTCTGTAGTTACTTTTGTGTACTGTCCCAAAGCTGTGATGTTCACCAAAGTACCTTCCTGTTATCAGTACCTTGGACCCCATTGGCAGCAGTGGCTTTGAAGAACATCTGGCCCTCTGGGGGCTCCCTGCTGGAGGATTCCCCTGCAAGGTGGTTTTCAGGATACTGACTGCGCGGCGATTTGCCTGGCCTACTGTTACCACCCTGGTCAAACTCAGCCTCATTACCAGTGCTATTAATTAATCAATCAAATTCGTCACATACAACTGTATAAGCTACAGTGGCTTGTGTTCACTACATTTGCTTGGACAAAAGAGAATGTGGCTGTCACTGCCAAGAAACAACTGAAACATTGCACTGCTCTTTGAGATTTAGGGCCTACCAAGTATTGATGTTGAGGTCTATTCATTTTTAAGCACTTGCAACAGTCGAAAATAATTGAGTCAAGCTCTGTATTTTACAATGAGTATTACATCCTCATAGACAGAATGGTTATTTGTGTATTTGTTAAGTGGTTTAAAGATTTTTATTTAAAAGTTGGACATGTCGCCTGGCTGCCAAATATATAAACGTTTACTCTCATTTTAGTCTTGTTCTGGTCACCACTATTAGGGAAATATTTGACTCTTTCACAGCTACATGCAAAAACTGTTTTCACCAGCTAACTGCTGACTTCAACTGCTACCTGTGATCTCTAACTTTGTCTGGCTTCCATTTTGTGCAAGACAGGTAGTGTACAGTGGACTTTAGAGCTTACCTGCTGAAAACACTAATAAGAGCGGTGAAAATGAACCAAAATATGAAGTTGCTGTCGAAAACAGTAGGATTAAACAATAAAAGAAAATGCACTACATAGCTGAGACTTCTATGCTAAAGATCATCTCTGCTCATAATAATTGTGACCTATCAGTGTTGTCAGTTTACCATTTTGGGTTTTTGCTTTAAGTTGGTAATATTTAGCAGATTAAAATAGAAGAAAAAGCACTCAAAATAAATAGGTAGTAACATACATAGAAAATACTGTGGAAGAACTCTGAATGCCAACAGTTGTTCTTAAAGTTATTTTTGCACTTTCACTAGTAAGTACATTTTTCCTTCCGACAGCAGTTCTGTCTACATCAGAGACTGTACTGCGTATCCAGATTAACTTTGTTATGATTGAGGAAGAAAACTGTTCTTACAAATGTATTTGCTCATAAAATAATGACATGTTTGTTATTGTCAATCAGTACTCTTAGTCCACTGTGAACAGACTTAAATAGCAACGACGTGATTGTGTATCCTGCTCAGTGTCATCAGCGCCCTGAGGTCAACTTTTTAATGGCTGTAAGAGCCATTGCAAGTGTGCAGTCGTGACACCAACGGGTGGGGGCAGTTGGGCAAGGAAGAGAGCGAAGGAGGAGTCGTGCCACAGCCAGCCAGTGAGTCATTCTCCCATGGCAGTCACTTAGACAATAGATGGCCTCTGATGCTGGCATATGCTGAAATGTGTGACGTGTCTCCACAGAAGAAATGCAATGGCAGAGGGTTGTGTGACACAAGATGTGAAACACAGTGCTTGTATAGGCCTCCCAAGGATTCTGTGATATTGTTTTGAAATAGCAGAGTGGATTTATGACGTTGCCTGTTTTTTAGACAATGAAGTGTGTTTTTGTCTCTTCGTAAATCCTCTGCTGAGCAGTTTCTCCATGTTAGCAGCAGTGAGTTTCTCCAAATAGCAGGTTAGCAGATTTGTGCTAGAAGGTATACAGCTTTAGGGATGGCATTATCGAGCAAAGTGAAGTCAGTTTTATTAATTTAGTGCCAAATCACATCATAAATCGTCTCAAGACACTTAGCATATAGAGCAGGTCTGGACCACACCGAATATTTTGATTTATTGTGACCATGGAACAGTGTTGGTCAGTTGCTCTACCAGTTTGGTTCTGACTAGTTGCTTAATGGCAGCTGCAGCTTTACAAATCTGCAAGATGGCACTCTTGTTAGTTCTCATCTCACTACTTTCTCTCTTTAAAGGTTTTTCTCTTTATAGTGCTCTGTGCTCAGTCGTTTTGCACATTCCCAGTTTCTCTGCGTCACCATCCTCCCCTTTCCTCCACTGCTCATTTGTCACTGATTTTGTCCACGTTTACTGCCAGTGGCTGCTATCTGTCCTCTTCTTTAAAGCAACACCATATAACTTCTGGAGGAAGGTAGTTGATTATTAAATCTTATTCTTAGGCTGGTGGCTTTTGCAGAGCTTGCAAGCTGTGATTTTTAGCATGTTCTTTCATTATTTGCTCTTCGTCAGGCATTTATATCATGACAGAGAGCAGGGCAGAAAGAATGCAGCCAGGAAATAATCTAAATCTTGTGTGTGGTGTAGGTTTTCTTTTGATCGGATAATGAAAAAGTTTAAATCACCCCTTTGCAGTCAGTCTGGGTCTGTTAATTCTGTTTGAGGTGTTAATATGAAATGTTTTATGTTGTTCGGGATTCTAAACCAATAATAATCAGAACTGTAGACTCCTGTTAAAATGTTGCTGTACTTGACTCATAATGACACTGTTGTCTCTTTTTAAGCTGTTCTTCACATTGTCTCCATTTCAGTCTATGCTAAATTGCAATTAGGTAGCCTCCATGTAAGGTCTTTTTAGTGTTTGGATTGGGTTTGGTTTGGGTTGATGCCAGTTTTCCTCACAGCTCATATAGGGTTAAGGTAGTGTGCCAGCTTTTCCAAAGGGAACCTGTGCCCTGTGAGCTACACCAGAGCAGCTTTGACCTTCTCCCTGGTGTAGGCAGCTATTCTTAGCAGCAAAGTGACTTTTGTTGGCCTTGAGCTCATAATTAAAGCATATGGATCAAATACAGTCCAAAATAAGTCAGATGTCACAAATGCTTTTTGACTGTCTCTGTGTTTTCTCGATTTCCTCTTGGACAGGCCCACACTCCTCTCACCTTGTCTCTGCTTACTCTCCATGCTGGTTTGAAGAGGATGCTGACTAATACCTGTCTCATCTGACAGACCAAACCGCTTCTTCTTTTTACCAGAAGACACGTAGCCTGACTTTTTAGCAGTACAGGTGTTTTGATTTTGAGGTTGAGACCAAAAAACAAACCAACCCTCATTACATTACTAATATAAGAAAACTCATTTTTGTTCCTCAATACACACACAAACGCATGTAAATCTCACAACTCATTACCCGTTGTTACGAGTTATTCTGAATTAACTAAGAGAAATCCAAACGTTAAATGGGCTTACTTTATCTCTTTTTCTCTCACTTTTTATCTGACTCACATTAATGTCGTCGATCTGCTGCTTCTGTAGACTGTCTGGCTCTACATGATGCATTCAGGGACTGGTCGTAAAATACATATATTGTGTTGTATTCCATTCACTTCCAACTTTTGAAAGACTGTGCTTAGTTCATATGTAGACTGGTCTTAAGAGAGGTTTTTATTTAATTTTGTTTGAATAATATCTGGACTTGTCTTTAGCTGTTTTTGTTTTTGTTTTTTTAATTTCACGAATTGTTTTTGTTGAGCCTACTTAGTAAATTCAGGTGAGTTTCTTCTACCTTCATAGTGTTCTTTAGTATTCTTTAAACTGTAGTTGATTTACAGTAATAAAACCCTTAAAGGAGAGCTAAATTTTTTTTCAACCTGGACCCTATTTCCCTGTGTGTTTGTGTGTGTGTGTGTCTGACTGATGGGGACAACTATTATAAAAGTTGGCCCAGTATTCTCCTTTAAATTCCCATTTGAACCATGGATTTCAAGAATTGTTACACACTGGAGTAACACGCGTGAGCTTCACACAGTCTCCCAAAGATCCAACACTCCTTCCCACTTGCTTCCCACTCACAAACACTACCAAATTGAATCAGGCATCAGGCTGCGGCATAAGCATCCCTGCAGTCTCAAAATGTTTGTACTTGTATGCCTCAGTAAAGTTTTTACAGAAAATATATATATTTATATTTATATATACTGTATTATATTGTTGCAGGTTTAAGCAGTTTTAGGCTTATAATATATTGACTCTTTCTTCTATTTAATCATTTAGCCAAACTTCCAAAATATTCATTTTCAGATTTTACATTTGTTTTGTCTAGCGTTATATATAGCAGTTTTTTTGATTATCACCATTATGCCTATGCCGATTTTCTCTCAGTTTACTTAAGAATAACTGAACTAATTGTCTCTGAACCACAACAGAGAAACCACCTGCACTATTCTCTGCCTTGGTATGTAGCTCGGTGAGATTGAAGAGCGTGGGCAGGCTGGCAGGTGATTGACCTCATCTCCTGTGAGATTAAAAGTGGATGTTTGTGTGTTTACCAAGATCTCTCATCAGGGCATGAATGGAGACTCTGTGTCATCAGCAGTAGGTAACCGAGACTGCGGCCAAGTTGTGAGTTGGTTTTGATTACTTTGGATGTTTCAGAGAGACGGTTCTGTGTGGTCAAAGCTGGGGCACTTGTGATCTTTTGCTACAAATTATGTTATCTTTGTTGTGTGTTCCAGCATTCACAGAAAAACAATTGAGGAACATCTATGAATAGCTGAGATTAGAGAAGCAAAAAGAAGGGGGTAGCATCGTCCTCTGGTTGCCAAAGAGTGATTATGGGTGTGTTGAAACAACACTAAAGAGAAAGAGCTTGTCTTTTCTGCCAGCACAGCACACAGAGGGACCTTTGTAATACTAATCAGTTCTCATTTCTGCTCCAGTTCCATGGAAGCAAAGGGCTTCATGTATGCGGGATGTATCTGTTCTGCTTCAGTATTCTGTAGATTTATACCAAATAGCAGGCCAAATGTTTTTAGCAAAGCTGCTTGATGTTCTCAGCTGCAATAAAACTGTGTTAATAACCTGCTAAGTGGTGATTGATTTATCCTGTGCAGCACCTCTTTGTCAGAAAATTCTGTACTCAAATTAATAAGATAGTCATTTAATGGTGTCCCGTCAGGATAAATTAGTGTCCTCGTGCATGTTTGTTAGCTTGAATAATTTGATAGATAATACTGTTTACTTAGTTTAATGGCATTGCTCTCTCAAAACAATTTTAAATACATCTCCCCAATGTGTTGAGAAGACTGCAAACACAGCTTTTACACTGGACAAAAGATCTACTAAAGCCTATTCGTACGGGATTAGTATCACCTGGGGGCCTCATGTAATTTAGAAATTACCTCCCTACGTCTCTGTTCCATGTGGCACATTCGCACAGGACAAGCGAAGCCTGTGATTTTAGTTGAATTTACTGACATTACCCCCAGATATGATGTAAACGCTCTGCGCAAGGCTATGTAACACTGTTGAGCATGTTGAGAGATAGAAAAATGTTCCTTACCGCTCGCTGCAATGCATGTCATCCACCTCAGTCTCATCATTTTTTGAGTTTTCACTCTTTTGATGACTTTTAGCTTGCTCTTTCTGCAAATCTTATCTGTGTACCAAGCCAACCCTGCACCCAAAATACCATCAAGAACTTCCAAGGCAACCTCCGTTGTTCTTTTTGACTAGGAAGGAGGCAGAGAAAAGGCACAGAGGAAACAAAAACCTTTAAAAAAGATTTTAAAAATACGATCCTGTCGAATCAAAGAGATGTCGATTCGCACAGGACTAATATTATCGCTGAACCTATGTGTTTGGTGAAATATAGTAGGTAATTTGTTTTGGAATTTTTACTTTACAAATTACGGACATGGCTGATTTGCACAGGATTAAGATCACAAAAGTCTGTCGCAATTATTACAAATTGCTAGAGGTCCCCAGGTAATACTAATCCTGTGCGATTAGGGCTTAAGTTGCGTCACTGTCTGGCTCTTGTCTTAAATGGGAAAGGGCATTTATTTCCATGTCAAATGACTCTGCAGTAGCCATAAGTGTTTTTCTTTCAGCCCCGGCATTGTGATGACACCCAAGTAGGCACACTCATTTAGCCCCTTTCCTGCAGGAAGCTAAAGCAAGAGATTCCCACACTAATATTAGCAATCATGGAGACAGTAAAGAGTTGTGGCTAACCTCTGCACCATATGACATCTCAGACACAAGTTCCATCTGTCTCCATTTACACCATGCCAGCGCGTTAAGTTTGGAAGAGAGGCTGAAGAAAAAATGTTGGCTGTTTGATGGCAATTAAGGGCTAAAATTCTAAAATGTAGCATACATGTAAAGGGACATATACTTTTGGTGGGTGGTCTCATTTGTATAAGATGTGTTAGCAGGTAAGACACTGACTAGGCATGAGTGCCTCATATAACAACACATCCAAAAAGCCAAACTATCCCTTTAATAACTTTTGTTATCCCATAACTTTCCATCCAGTGCCATCATCAGTTCAGCATTTAAATTTGTCCCTTACCTTGGTTTAAGATCAAATACCTGCAAAACTAAGCTCAACTGTACTTGGGTGCTTAGTGGTAATAAGTATATGTCATTGTGCAAAAATCATCAACACAGGATGATCATGGTTACCAGTATGCCTACTGCAAATCAGCATGTTAGCATTGTTATTAAGAGCATGTAAGCAAACAAATGTTAGCATTATCATCAAGCTGCTCATGGCCTGTGGACTTGTGTCCCATCTCGTTCAGCTACAACATGTGCTATTCAGTACATATCTTGATCAACAACCCTTATCCTAGGTTTGAATTTGTTACGTTTTTAGGATAAAAGATTAATATTAGTCAGTTTATCTTCTGTCTGAACTCTTAAATCAGCCAGTGTGTGCTCTAGGAATAGATTTGTCTTTAATTTCCATTATAACACAGAAAAATAGAGAAAAATAGATAATTCCTTCTTATCATTTGATCATGATTTATCATCATTTTTGTCCTGAAGATGAGTAAAAACAACAGCGTTTATATATAGTACTGTTTACTTTCCCCAGGCTGCTGTGATAAGATGACCTGATAATATCAAATCAGAAGTTTTCCTCCAAAGCAGCAAAACAACACTGCTCGTTTCTCGTAAAACACCATGAGCATGCACAATGAGGGCGATCTCCTCTTTTACGTTGCTGCTAGAGCTAACAGGTGTTCACCTCTGGATTTGAGTTTTATGTGGGAGTCAGGAAGGTGACTTTCATACATGTGACTGTCTGCGGACAGACAAATAATTCACTTTTTATTCTTAAGCAAATTTATATTCTTTGTTTTTATCTCATGAAAGGTAACTTTAATGTTCCATGTGCAAGTAAAAGACAGAAGAGACTTTAACAGCCCTGTGATAAAACACTGTGTTCCTATCAAAGGATGGTGAATGAATAGAAGCAGCATAGTTACAGCATTTCACTCTGATTAGCTAAAATGAAAAGAATTCTACTTCAGGATTCACCTCAGTGTAATTTAGAGACACAAAAGAACTAATGACAGAAGATAAAAATAACCTAAAATTTTTAGCAATAATCAAGAAAATATGGATGTTCATCTGTTATTTCAATTTAGTTCAATCTTTTTTTTTACTGAGATGATGCCTGAAAATCCATCCAGCTACCTTTCCTGCCTACAAGCCTGTCTGGCAGCACATCATGAGTGACAGCTTGTAAAAAAAGTGAACACAGCCCCAGACGCTGCTTTCACACCCTTCTCTTTGCCCTCCCTCTCTCTTAGAAAAGTGCTGGATGTGTGTGAATATGATGAGTGTTGACAACATGAGGGCACAATGCTGCTGGTTCCACTCGCTCTTTTGGCCTCGGGTGAGGCTAATGACTGGTGGCAAGGTTGAGTCAGGTGGCAGGAGGGGACAGTGCGCGGTGGCAGAGTCCCAGCAGCACAAAGGAAGTGCCAAAGACTCAAGAGTATTCATTTCAATAAGATTACACCAATAGTACTCAGCTAACTTGTGAATTGTCTGCATGATGGCTCCTCTACCAAATGGAATGTTTATTAATGCACAGCAGATGTGTTTCAGCCCAAGGTAACACGTTGTCTTTGTCTGCTGTGAATTAATAAACAGTCTTAAATACTTATTGGTGAGTGCTAATGACTTCCTTTTACTTTTATGATTTTCAGGGTCTGACATTAATACACTCTAAAAGATTTTTTGAGTGAGCATGCCACTTACTTTGTTTCTTTACCAAATGGCACAAATGTGTTTGCTTAGCTATATGATCACTAATTCTCATAATGTTTTTTTGTATTTTTTTTATACCTTTAAGCATTTAAAGTTAACAGTCCATACTAGCGGTTTGAGGTAATTAACTTTAAATAGTCTTCTGCTACAAAATCAAAGTTACATTTTCACAGAGTACAGCTGACCAAAATGTAGTGTGTCTACATTTAAGGTCAAACTAATTTGCTGGATGCATTTTCTTTCACATGAATCATTTGTGAAGCTATTTTTCTCAACTATGTATATCTTGTATTGTGTACATCCTTTTTTGCCAGCTTGCACTCTTGGAATTCTACATGCATGTGTGTTAATTATGTCTTCGAAATGGAAAATAAATAATTCAGACAACTCTGACATAATGTAATGACCTAATTTTTTCCACAAGGACACAGAAAGACAACAGCTAAAATTTCATTTGTAACTTAGATCCTCTAATGATTCAACAGGTGCTGGGGAGTCGGGGAAGAGCACCATTGTAAAGCAGATGAAGTAAGTCACAAAATCTTTCTCTTACTATTTATTTGATATTTTGTGTTTTAAACCCCAAATATTGATTATCCACTGTAAAATCGGAGTTTCCACTATCAAGCTTGACAGGGGCCACAGTCTTGCATAGTACTATATCTCTTGATAACATAAGAAATAATACTTGTTTGGGAAAGGAAGTCAAGTGGATTGGTAAAAATTAATCTGTCAACTTCTGTTGTTCTGTTTTCCTTGTCTGGGGTTAAAAAGAATCTTTCAGCTGTAGAGGACGAGCTCATTTTTAAATCCTGATGTGCTTTTCTTCCTTATCAGCAGAGATACAGACAAGAAGATACATGACACCTGATGATTTCCTGCTTGCTTTAAAATACCATTCTTAACTGATTCTATCTTCTGCCTTGGCTCAGATACTCAGACTCTGACCATTAGGGATGTTAAATAGGAAGTTATAGTCCAATAATTTGCAGAAACTGTCGTTTGATATAAGGAGATTTTGGCCTCCCATGTCTTTTACTGTTAATAGTAAGAGAGGATATTGTAATGCCTCTGCACCAATTATAACTCAGAGAGAGAGACACACACACACACACACATACACACACAGTACTCTAAATGACTTAATTATTCACATTCCTCTGTGCTAGCCAGGAATTGAATCCATATTTTATGAGCTTGGAGCAAGAACAGTCTGTCGTTTTTTGAAGCCAGGTTATTAACACGTACAGCCGTACTGATAAATTAGCCTACAAGACAGAAACATGCTCAGCATTAACTTTATCATGTACCATTACACATTGCTGTATCTAAACATTACATTGCAGCAGGGAAATTTAGGAAAACATAACCAGTTTCATAAAATAGCAAAGAAATCGGGCAACTTTTTAATTTGTGCAGTTACTCCTCCCTTTCATTATTTGCATCCAAAAGCTGTTATGAAATCAGTTTTACTTCAGAATACATGTGGGGTCATCTCAGTTATCGTCTCTCTGCAGCTGAATTTGTGGAAGACTGCATGCACTGACTTGTAGTTCCTTCACTCCCAGGTTCAGGGTAATAGGTAATCTCAGGATACTGCATCAACTAGATGCTGCAGAGATGAGGCAGTTGCACTCTCTCAGCTGCCCTGCTACACATCACGCTCCACAGCATTTTCAACAAGGATTCTCTAAAAGACAACATTGTGTTTATGCAGGTTTAAAGACTAGGTTTGCACATTTTTTAAATTAATATTTTAGCAATAATTCTCACTTTTATTCCATTTAACCTGGCTTCAGAGGGATTTTTTGTTAACTTGCTTCGAGATACCTCATAGGGATGAAAATCCACAGCCCAGTCAAGTGGGTACCACCCAGTGTTACCATTTTGGTGCAAAATTCCCTCTTTGCATATTTGCAGACAGTGTTTTCTTGCTGAGCTGCTATGGACTGATAGTATTGGGAATTTCATTAGTTAAAAGACTGTATATTTGGAGGGTACCCATGTGTTTTATCTAACTCAAAGTATTAACATCTCATAATAACTCCAGACAAAATTTTCAACACATTTTACAAAGGATGTAGATCGTGAATGTTGTCCCTCATCACTGGAATCGCTAGGAATGAACAAGAACTTGTTTCAGTGTTCACATGCGCACCCGAAATATTATTTAAAGACCAACTAAAAAAAAAAAGAACTTACTCCACAATATACTTAAATAAATGCTTCATATTTTTGGCCTTTCTCAGGATCATCCATGAAGACGGCTACTCAGAAGATGAATGTAAGCAGTACCGAGCAGTGGTTTATAGTAATACCATCCAGTCTATCATGGCCATTGTTAAAGCCATGGCCAGTCTCAAGATAGACTACAGCACCTCTTCCAGAGTGGTAAGAACATGACACTCACAAACACAATGTTGTCTAATACAGCATGACCATTGCGGGAACATGAGTTTTGTCTTTTGAATATCATCTGATGTTATGATGAGCATGAATTGATAAAAAGCAAGCAAGACTAATTTCATTCTCAAGACCAGTCCAAACTGTCACAGCTTGACTTGTGCATACAGAAAATTAGCAGCTGTGATCATGCATAGAATGTTGACAAAACTGTTGCACATATGCAGAGATAATAGTTGAAAATCAGTGGTTTCATGAGAGTTGGAGCTGAAAGCTGACGAGAACAAAAGTCCTTGTCACTGTGTGAAAATGCAGAATTCAGTTCATGAACTGTGGACAGATCAGATGAGGTCAAAGTAACATTAAGGCTACAACAAAACCAAGCCTGCTTTATCTACAGCATTTTGTGGTTGTGTGTCTAGTTTAGTACTCAAGATGAATGTTTTTAGAAATTCTAACTTTGTTTCTACAGCCCACTGCATCCCTTTCACTTTACCTTCTTTATCAAAGTAACAGGGAAGAAAATGTTAGTCGCATACTGTGCCAGTGTTTTAACCAAATGTGATTTCCAACATTCACCTGTTCACAGCAGCCATTTTTAGCATAAAACTACTGCTGGTATTGAAAACTAGAGCACAGCATAATTTTTTCTGATCCATCCTTGTAACTTGAAGGGAAACGGTTCGTGACTTCACCTCCTCCATCTTTGATCTGCTTTCTCCTCAGAGTTGTTACAGACAGAGACAAGCTGCATGTGATAAGCTGCATTCAAGCAGCTGCAGCAGCAGCAGAGAGGCTGCTGAGGGCATTGGATGTTTTCAAAAGTGCTTTGCAGGACACATTTAGTTTGCCTGGTGTTTCCTGTGGCCTCAGAAGTGCACAAATGATTCGCTTTTTTAAAGGCTACTGGCTGTAAGAGACAGATCTTCCAGTTAGTGCTGAATTGGTCTAGTTTCTGTTTTTCAGATAACATCAGTTTGTCTTCTTTGCATGTTTATTTTGCCTTTTTGGTCTGACTAACATACATCCCTTACCTCACTAGAGCAGTGAGTCCTATAACGCAGAAACTAGCACTGTTGCACT
>JAQLOL010013623.1:0-14906 GCA_029783665.1 Naso thynnoides
GTTCCTGTGGTATTAATACACATAATAATACTACAGTACAGACGGTGTGTGTGTGTGCGTGTGTGTGTGTGTGTGTGTGTGTGTGTGTGTGTGTGTGTGTGCGTGTAGACCATTTTCAGGGTGGATCCTCCTCTGGATAATATATCTCCTTCCTTTCCCCAGTATAGGTATGCAGCACAGTTGCACGGCATTTTGTTAAAAAGTGACAAACTTTGATCTGTAAGTTTAATGTGTTGAAACTCGACTGTCTTTTGTACCTGCATAATGTTAGTATGATTGAAAAATGCAGCACATTTATAAACCACACCAGAGTTGCAGGGACAGATGAATGAAGTCCAGGACTTTCATGCATTATGCTAGGGTTTGAGTCCCATCTGCGTTTTGGTTTAGGCAACTAAAGCACTTTGGTTAAAGTTACGGAAAGATTTGTGCCAATGTGCATAAATGCTTTTGTTTAAATTTACACAGCATACTTCATAATACTGTATGGTGTTTGGGAGATATGTTTTTTCGTACTATCAAACAGTAAGCACACACTAACATATATGCAACCACAAACACACAGTCTGTCAGTTTGTGTGTCAATCAGTAAAGACTGTGTGCAGTTAAGTTTGTCTATTTTAGTTTATTTAGTCTCTTTTAGAACGAAAACCTTCAACAGCCTCCATGAGTTCATGAGCTGAGCTCTGGTTGAAAACAGAGAACTGGGACTTCAGCCAGAAGAATATGGCCATGATCCTGAGACACATTTATCATCTGCAGAAACTCCTAATTGCATGAATCCATCCTCCTGTATCGAAGCCACATACCTTCTTTCAGCCTTATCGTGTTTTATTTTGTTTACTCTCTTTTTGCTCTAATTTGTTTTCCACCGCTAATAATTTATGAAGAAAGTCATGATGATTTTTAAAGATTTGTTGTCCTCCCTTAACCTCACAGTCTTCAGGGGCATCTTCCTCTACATCTCACTGTAAGTATTTAACTATTCTGTGTGACAATAACCACAATATTCAGAAATTAATAATTTCCATTTGTCTCGGCTTTTGCTTTGTATTTGCGGGTGGTGGTCATGTAATATCATTAAAGAGATATTCCGGAATTTTAGGGGCTCATTTTCAACCTACCCGGCCCTATTCCTATTGATAGAGACTATTTTCAGCTCATTGCCTGCAGTTACAGAGTTTGGACGGCTCGCCATTTCACTGCTAACGCTGATGCTAATCCAGGTCAAGGACCCAACAGCAGCCACTGCCAAACTTCAATTAAACACTCCACAGCTTCACTTCTTAGGGATTAACAGCAACAGGAATCTGTCAAACTCTTTTTTTTTTCCTGCCTCTACTACTAGCTTCCCGTTGTTGTTAACTCTAATCAAAGCCACAAAGTTAAGAAATTCAGTTGTAGTTTGACTTCTAAAATTATGCTACGAACACTCAAATTTGCCTAAATAGACTGTTGTCATATTTGACTTGCTTTGGGTGCACTGTGGAGTGCGTAATTGGAGTTTGGTAGTAGCTACTGTTGGGTACATTGAGTTGTGCTCACATTAGCATTAGCTTTAGCATCAGCTGCAAAATAGTGAGCTGTGCAAACTCCATACTCATGCAATGAGCTGAAAATAGTCTTTATCAATAGGAATAGGACTGGGTAGGTCAAAAATGAGGCCCTACCTGTATGTAAAAAATCCAGAATATCCCTTTAACCCTTGTTGCCACTTGCCATTATACAGAAACAAAGTGTAACGGTTCTTTTTGTGAGCCTGTGTGCAGTTCTGGTTACAGAGTTCCTCTCCACCTCTTACACTCTTTTTTTGTGTGAGCCATTTAAACAGTGGAAGAGATTAATTTGGTCAGCATTATACTGTGATAATATTGTGAATTCTTTAGGCATGTAGTGAAATTCTGATATTATGACAACTTCTGTTGTTAACTGAGTGGAAGCCATGTTATCAAAGTAGGCTACTTGCATTACTTACACAAGTAGCATGCTAACTACTGTAGCTACTAAGTGATTAGTTTCCCTGGACTTTTCTTCAATAAAACAAAAAAGTCCTACATTTATGTTCTAACTCCATTTCACCAAGTTAAATAAGAGTCACAGAGATTTTTTCCAACATTATTCTTTCAATACAGAACTGTAATGCAGGGAGGTTTTCAGTCTGATAGAGAGGGAAAATATGTATTTTCGATTTGGAAGTATGACAAAGATGAACTCCAAAGACTAATTAAGGAATGGGGCAAAAATAAATCTCACATTAAAGCAGAGGATAGTGCACATCATAACATCCAAGTATGCTTCACATTGCTTATTATTTTAATCATTAGTTATGAGGGTTGAGGTCTTGTTTGGGTTTTGAGTTTTTTTTCAGCTGCTGCTGTCAGCTACCCTCTTCATTAGATCATGAACTGGGAGCCAGAGAGATAATTAGAGTCTTTCCAGATGTTGGTCCCCACAGTTGGTGGTCTTTCTCTTGCACTGGCTGCAGCATCTGTACTGTCCAAACTTGTCTACCAGCAGCTGACCAGCAGACCTGAACACAGGAAGACAAAGTGAATTAATGACCAGAAAAAACACGTTATCCTGCATGAATGATGGAGGCTATCTTCTAAACCGGTCAGAAAAAAGTGCAGCGCATCACAATCACATGAGTGATGCAGCAGCTTTGACCTTCAAACGACACAATTTTACATTTTAACTAAAAGCTTTGATAAATCCCAGATCAGGAGAGCTTTAAATTACCGTTTAAACAATGTGTACATTACGTTACAGCCTTTTAAAGATATATTGACTGGTAATCTTCAAATCTTTTAAATGTCAGAATATACTTGTGGTGTCTAGATATCATGTCTGAAACTAAGAACTAAAATTAGAAACATTAGGAAGCCCAAAGGATGCTTTAACTTTAATGTCAGTCCAACTAGGTTCCAAATTTAAGAATGTGTATGCATATGTGTGTATGTGATAAATGCTGTGGGAAGCTCAAGGTGATCATACATCCACACACCTCAGAAAGCACCTCTCCTCCTCCTCTCGTTGGTGTTTAAGCTTCACGCTGCGACTCCACTCATCCTCCAGCGACTTTCTGATCTCCCTCTTCTTCTCAAAGCGATTAATACGGTCTGATATTAACCTGGAAAAAAAAAACATATGAGGGAAAGACAAACTAGCATCATTTCCACATCTTTTTGGTTATCTGTGTCTTTCACATTGCCCATTCTGTACTCACTTCATTTTGTTGTGTTTGAGAATTTCTTTCTCCATCTCCAGCAGTTCTTGGCGGTTTTGCAATTCCTCCACTTTCCTCTGAGTAGCAGCACTGAAATTTGCCTGGAAGAGCTGCCAGCGTAGAAAGTAACACCACATCAGCTTTAATATGTAGTTGAACAAAACATAAGAGACTCACAGTAACAAGTGGTCGAAAATAATTAAGTACATTAACACATACAGTAACCTACTTCTACTGTTTTATATTTAAAGGGCAACTCTGCCGATTTTCAACCTAATCTCTATCTAAATGAATTAGCAATATAATGTGCATCCTAAAAACATTTTTTTTCAGTGCTCTCTGTGTCTCTAGAACCCAGCTTCAAAATCTGTGTTGTTCTACCAAGAAGAACTACAAACTTCACCCCTCGCCTTTCCCCTCGCACTCCAGGCGAGTCAGCGCCATGTTTGTTTTGAGAGTATTTTCTGGCCCTGGTGGACCAAAAACCCCTCATTACTGAAAACTATGCAATATTAAATAAGAGAGATGTTCTGATGCGACGGATAACAACGTTGGAGACCCGGACAGTACTGTTTTTTTTTTGTTTGTTTTTTTGTGATGCAATGCATCCTGATACTTGTAGGCACTGCAAGAACGGCTGTGTGAGCAGGACAACTCAGAAAACTCAGCTTTCTCCATCAAAATAGCACAAACTGAGGGAATTTATTGCTTCAATTTGCTACAACTACTGTCAACATTGGACATCCGCATTAAAAATGGTGGATTTTCCCTTTAAACTTTGGCTCATTTCAGAAGGAAATTGTCTAGTTTTGAGTTGGCCGCAGTCATTTAGTTGGTGGTTTCTTTGCAGAGTAAGGCTTACATACAAAGCATTGGATCACTTAAAACATTTTTAAAAAGTTCACTAAATGTATGAAGGATACAATTAGGCTACACCTGAACCAGCTGCATTAAACTGCTGCTTTAATTTTAAATCATCACTGATATTAATAACAACATGATTGGCACAAATGAGCGCTATTACTTTTCATACTCTTACTGCTACTTGCTGATAATACTTATTTAATACTTATTTAATTCTAATTAAGTAAAATTTTGAATGCAGAAATTCTACTTGTAGTAAAGTATTTATTCACTTTGTTATTATTATTTTTACCTAAGTGTAGAATCTCATCACCCCTTTCACCACAACAACAATGCAGACGTTGAATTTATTATGACTACGATTATTTCTGCCTTCTGCATCAGGCCACATATGAGAAACCAGGTTTAAGGCAGCCACAACAAACAGAGCTGACCTTCTGTGCCCTTTCTCGGCTCTCTGCGGTGCTGGCTGCTGTCTCACAGTGGTTCAGCCCACAGTTTTCATGCTGGCACTCTCGAGTGTCTGTGCACTTTTTTTCTTCCATCTAAAGAACAAAGCAGATTCATTTTAACTGTAAGGTACACCATGGCACTAAATGCCCCCTGGACCAGATGTGGCTGGGGGACAGCTGGTGTCCACTACCGATCTGGTCCAGAACAGCATATTAAACTTGTACTGTAATACAAGTAATGACATGATGTGACTCTGACACCCTCTTATGGTGGAAAAAAAACAAGTTACAGATTCTGTTAAACATATTTTAGGGCAATATTTAATATTAATAAAATGATAAATGCAGTATTTTGCCTTTCTTTGATCTACAAACTTCTTCAACCTAAAAACCAGCACATTTGGACAACCATAATTATTTATATTTGAGGCTCAGACTCCTCAGAAATCAGCAGCATCAGAGAGAAAAACAGAACAGAAAAGAATTAGCTGCAAATATCACTAAAACATGGTGAAATCGGAGAACATCTATGACATCATTTAAGTCTATTGCATAATAAGGAAAACCTGTCAAGTCTTACAAACAATTCTGGGACATTTTTTCTTGCCTGAGTATCCAGAGCCTTCTTGTAATGCTTAGTTTTCTCATGTTTCTGCTGGTGTTGCTGTGCCTTCTGCAAAGCTATCCTAAAACACACACATACACACCAGATGACACATTGGTTGTCACAACAGGTGATCATTTAAAATGGCTGAGCAGAACAGTTATCAGACTCACTCCTGGGCCAGCTGGACCTGCTCTAACTGCTCCAAGAGAAACTGGTTCTGCTGATCTTGAGCCTCGAGCTGTCGGCGACTCTCTATTTGACTGCGGAGCTCGTTCATGTAACGATGCTGCTGAGTCTTCTTGACAGGAGTGAGGGGACGAGCCGGGAAGATGAATGAAGTCTAAACACAAGCAGCACTGGTCAGACACTGAATTGCAATAATTCAGTCATGCACTAAAAAGATGCAGTGAGTTACACAAGTTTAAAAGGGATATACCAACTTTTTTTTTTTTTTTTTGTTAATTGCCTTACTCGTTAGTTCCAGACAAGAAGATAGATACTATTCTTTTGACTTTGTGTGCAGGACCAAGGAGGAGACGGGCAGAGCTCACCCACCGCTAATTAGCTTAGCTCAAACACTGGTAGTCAATGGAAGTGCTAGCCTGCCTCCACCTTAAGTCATAGAGAAACTTTCCAACGACTCTAGGTCCTGTGTGTTTGTTTATTTTCCAGGTTGTATTATTTTTAGACTCAGATTAGCACTTTCTGTAATTTTCAAATCAAATAGTACTGGAAGTAAACCAAAGGGCACATTGGCACCTAGAAACAGCAAAAGAAGAAAACTAAATAAATAAAGTACTCCATAAAGTGCTAAAGTGCTAAATGGTAAATAACCAAGTCACAACAAGAACACAGGACTGTTTGAGGTTGTTAGAAAGTTGATCCGACGACTTTAGGCAGAGGAAGCTAGCACTTTCCATTGACTACCAGTGTTTGAGCTAAGCTAATTAGCGTTGGGTGTGCTCTGCCCGTGCCTTTCATGTTACTGCACGCACACGTGAAAGAATGGTATCTATCTTCTCGTCTGATACTTGGAGGGAGACAAGTAAGAAAAAGAAAGAAAAAGTTGGCATATCCTTTTAAACTGTTATTTGATTTTAAAGTAATCATCTTTGATATCAGCCTCCCTGTTGACTGTTAACTCTTTCAGTCATGTCAGAGCTGTATTTAGTAAATGTTCAAACAAAACTTCCTACTCCTGCTTTCGTTTTTTAGCTGGTAGCAGGCTGCACACTTTCACTTCGCCTTGCTGTTGTGTAGAAAACTACTTGCACTGTGTGCAGCATGAAATAAGGCTAAAGAAAAAGGCCAACAGTTGGCTTAATTATCAACAGAATTAACATTTATTTGACTGCAATGTCAAGAGAAGAGACACCTCCTTTATCATATTTCTCACAAACCAGATACTCGAGAAGTATAAAGTATCAGGAGTGAAATCTTTTGGATTACAACTTTAAAGAGATAATTCACAGCATTTCCTGGGGATGTCTAATCAAAGTTGATGGTAAAATATAGTCAACTGGTCAATAAATACCTCCGTGTGTGTTATGCAGACTGAGAAAGCTCAGTTCTTCCCCTGACGCCAGTGATGCATGAGAAATATTTGTAAAAGAACTACAGTGTTACAGCATGAGTAGCCAGCAGGTGTGCGGCTGTAAAATAACTTGTCTTTCTTGCATTTGCATGGCTCGGTAGGCGTCGGCTTCAAAAGCTTTATTGCAATGCATCCTGCTACAGGTGGGCACTGCTGCCACAGCTGTGTGGGCAGCAGGACTCCAGTCAGCAAAGGAGAACTCATCTCTCCCGGTCAGAACTCTGCGAGCATTCATTGTTTTACACTGATCAACACTGATTGGAAAACTACTTAAAATATGGAATTATTTTCCCTTTAATGCCCAGGCTGTACTCACAGGGACAACGGGACAGTAAGTTTTCTCTTTCCTCTCTGACATTTGCTGGTTGAATGTAGCAACCTGCTTGGCATGCTCACGACGTGCATTCAGCTTCGCCTGCAATAGAAAACACACAAAATCACGAATTTTATTGTCATGACCGTTAAAAAAGAAAGGACATTTGGAGCACAAGTACAGTATCATGTTCATAAGGGTAAAAATGAACTTTCAGAGCAGCTACTTTGGCCCCTCAAATGATGCTTAGCCTCCTTTATTGAATCATGATATAATTTTGGCTGAAACAACACGAGAAAAATATCCCATGTTTTGCACTTTTTCCCCAGTGCTATAAAGAGGATTGACCAGTAGCCTATGGTCCATACAGAATGGTTGAGTGTTATCTTACTTTTACTTTTTGTCATGTAGAACAGTTTCTACATCCTCAGTTTGTGTGTGGTGCTGTTTTCTGATCCCATTTTCGCTTGACATGAAACCTTAAAAAAAATCCACAGACCCACACCATATAGTGCGCATTGTTATTTGGTTTACACATTTAGGTTCCCCTCATTTTTAACTGTTATAGCCTTGGTCATATGTCCAGATATATCTAGGTCATACATCTAGCACCATCATCAGGTCACATTGTCACGTAGTCTATCACAGAATGAGTTACAACAATGCTGATTGAGACTATTGTCAACTGATGAAAGCTCTTGTATTAGCAGCACTGCCGAGTTCTGTGATCTGGGTGTTTGTGGCAAAATTTCCTCGCTAAATCAATAACAGCACACAATTAGTGATACCTTTCATGTCAAATAGCAGGGGTTGGTCTGCCCAAAGGGCTGGTGGAGCTAACGCCTGTCAGGTATTCTCCTGCAAGGTGTCTCATAAGACATAGTTAATTCAGACCCAATTAAAAAAAACACTATTCAATTCCCATGCGCCACAGGCTTGCTCTCACAGTGCTTGTGTCTAACTGGCGAGGGCACTTTTCATTTCCCGTGAGCTACAATGACGAGTCAACACAAGAAAAGAAAATACAGCATCCAGGCGATGACAGGACGGTACATGTCGAATGAGGAAGATTCTGATGAAGGGAAACAGGCCATCTACGGACATCATACAGCTGACACTGTTTGGTTTCGACATGTACTCTAGCAGACGAGGTCCAAAAGTGCACCTGCAAACAAAGCTTATTGCCAAAGGTGCTGTTGTAAACAATGCAATTCAAATCTTCGAGATCACCTTTAAGTTCCAAACAAATACTGTACATACAAAACAAAGAACATTCCCCTTGGCATCTAGCCTGGGCCCAGATCAGAGACTCCGCCCACTCCACCAAGTGGACTCGATTCTCTTGGTCTGGCATTGCCGCCACTTTGAGCGATTCTCAGAGGGAGGGGATTAGATTTTCTCTAACCCGTCCTCATTGGTTGTCACCTTTTCAAATTTAATCTGCAAGAACGGTCATTACGTTGCCAGGGGGCGTTTCGCCTACTGTGGAGTGAGTGTGGAAAGAAGTCCGGCTGAGCGAGACAACCGAAATCCAAAAATGTCTCCACAAGCTGTTAAATAATCACATTGTTATGTTGTGCTGTGATTGAGAACCTGACCCACCATGCATTGTGGAAAGAGACAAAGAAACATTTTTCGCTTTTGCTCACACTCTCGCTCACGCAGCGCCCCCCCTGGCAGGAGCAGCACAAAGGAACATCAGTGTACACAGACGTGTCATGGCTACTTTTCCTCGTGTAAATTTGGCATTTTTTAAAACTCTTATCAAAGACACAATATACAACCACATTACTGTTTTTGTGTCCTGTAACATGACTTCGTCAGTTGAAATGTCGGATATTTCTTGACAGACAGTTTAGTCCCGCCCCTGACTCCCAACACCCACCGCTCATTGGATAATCACCTTTTCAACCGGAAAAATTACAATTTCAAAGTGCAATGCCAGAACAAGAGAATCATTCTGTTGGTTTCTCTTTCTGTAAAAGCGCATTGAAATGTCTGTAGATGTGATTAAGTGCTTTACAAATAAAGATTGATTGATTGATTGATTGATTGATTGATTGATTGATTGATTGATTGATTGATTGAAGTCCACTCAGTGGAGTGGGCGGAGCCTCTGGTCAGGGCCCAGGCTAATTGGCATCTACTGAACTGATTACCAAAGGTTAACATGCTGAACTAAGAGGGAAACCTTAATTCTAACATTAGCTTTGTTAATAAAAGGGTGTTAACATCCTGACATTAGCATTTAGCTCAAGCAGGTTGTACCTACAGAACGCATTGTTAAGTCTGGATATAAACTCTCACTGTGTGTTCAGACGATACAGAGGCAACTTTGTGACATACTGAATGTTTCGTGCAAATTGACACATAGTGATCAACGATTTAGCCAATCGCTTTTTTTTCCTCAACACACAATTTGTAACACAAACACAAGCAATCACCTGTTCTTCTTCCATGTACTGCTTGTTTTTCTCTTGTACGTGAAGCAGTAAGATTTTTTCCTGAGCTTTCTCCTCCGCCTGCTGCTGCTCCCTCAGGTAGACTGGAACATTTCTTTTGGCCCGCTGCATGCACAGGTAGCACAGCTCCTATGAACGCCACAAGGAACGACAGTTTTACAATGTAACTAACGAGTCATGGAAATATAATAATTCTCAAAGGCATCAAACATTAAAATAAGTTCTAAAGAATTTTTGTCGTGCTTGCTTATAGGGAAACCATTGGCTTTTTTTGGTTATTTGTATTGAGTGTTGTCTAAAGCTGCTTTATGTAAAAACTATGCTTTGCCAGATCAATATCATCCAACCTCATTCTAAACATTCAGGTGAATTTCAGGGACCACAGGAATGGTGGTGAGTGAATGTGTGTGAATGAGTTCCTAATGAGCAGAGAAGTCACCTGCCCTTAGTATGTGAATGTGTGTATGAATGGGTGAACACTGACTTGTGTTGTAAAGTGCTTTGAGTAGCCGAAAACACTAGAAAGACGCTATATAAATACAGTCTGTTTACCATCCATTCACAGGAAGTCAGATTACATCTACACTTACACACATGCAGTACACAGAAACATGAATGCACCTAAACACACACACACACACACACACTTACTTGTCCCGCACGAGTGTGTCCGGAGCAGCTAACAGTCACTCGAGGCTCCTCTGGTTTGGGAACAACCTCTGGTGGTAAAATGCAGGTTGTGGGCCTAGGAGTGGAAGCAGATTCTTCACACTTGTGTACTGTTTCTTACACAACAGTTAGTGCCTACCAAGCAATTTGATTAGTGCTGATACAGGGTGCAACAACACTGGGACTTTTAACTTTATGTATTACTCCGCTAACAGGTGTTCTAATCACAAAGGTTGCTAGGTTACTTTGTAACAAACTGAACTAAAAAGATGGACGATTTTCCAGACTGTCACCAGAGGAGGACAAAAAGAAGGAAAGAAGCAAGCAAGAAAGTATGGTACTGAGCCCGTCTGTAACTTGGATGTAAGCTAACATGCAGAGACATGTTAATTGTTTATGTTGCTTAGCAACAGTACTGTACCAATCCAGTTGCGGAACTATTTGTGCAGGGGGTGGGCAAATAAATGATTCAGTTAACAAAACAATCACAATCTTTTTTTGGGTATTACTGTCAACTAAATACGACTAAAGGCCCCATAGTAGTGATGATAGTATATTCAGTAAAACAGCACTCTTGTGTGTTTATTGCTAAAATTACAGTAGTGAATTATCCAGCTAGAGTGATTTCCTTGTAGTAAATTTAGATTACATGTTAAATTTTTAAATTCTTCATGGAGTGCTTGACTGGTGTCAGTGTGACATGGCTGCATTGACTAGTCGACTACCTTTACCACTAGTCAGTGCTGTAGGCAACTGTCAACTTGTTGTGGAATTCCATGTGGAGCCATCTCTTCGATGGCCACAGCTTAGTTTGTTCTTCTTTTGTTAAGATGAGAACACTTGTATGCTATTTATTGTTCTGAAGAACCTCTCTTTGTGCATCTTGCGTAACAACTAGTTGACTACAATTTCGAAAAACATTGGCAACTGGTAAAAATTAGTAGTCATGAAACCCCTACTGCATGGACATATAATATATCACTTGAATCATCAGATCCTTCCTAAAGGCTCACTTCGTGAAGTTTAAGTCGCCTTACTGAAACTGAAAAAGTCAAGTGAATCTGATTTCCCTAAAATAACTTAATCGTGATAGGTAAACTGCAGGGAAAAAAAACTGTAAAAAGCTGTAGCATTTACATTAAAATTTCATTTAAAGACTTTTTGCACCATAGATGGTTTAAATGTGTGTGAGGGTATTATAACAGAATTGTTAATTAGCAGGATTGTAACTACCAGTGACACTTAAAAAAAAAAAAAAAAAGAACGTTTGCTGCTGCACTGAGGTTCTTGGTTGAACTGCAACCTGATAAAAAATGATAATAGGCTAGTGGAATCGTTTAAAAATATACAGAGGATCTTCTCACTCTCTAACATTGTCAGTTTGTTTGTGTGTGTGTATGTGTGTGCATGTGTGTGCGGATGTTGACAATGCAGGTAGGTAATGACGACAGGAATCTGAGCTGGAAGCTTCCTCGGGGCAGTAACAATATCAGACCACCACTGAGCCCTCAGTTCTCAATGACCCATCTGCCTGCAAACAACAGCTCTGTGCACTCAATGCAAACTGAACCTCTACACCGAGTGTGTGTGTGTGTGCGCGCGTGCTTGTCTGTGTGCTCTTGTGCTTTTGTGTGTGTAGTACTTGTCTGTTGCCTCCATCTGAGGTTTTGGGTTCGGTTCTTCTGACAGACTGACAGCTTCCATCTTGGCGGTCTGCGGCGTCTGATGGGATTTAGATTCTCTCTGTTGAGGAGCTTCTGTAGAGACACACAACACTGCTCACTGTTCCTAAACATAGGTGCGCTTATCGTGCCCCTCATGTGCTCCAAATCTATCATTAATGAGTCATTCTGTCTTTGCACTATAGTTACACCCTGCCAATTATGTTTTTAATAGAGATGGCATTCAACAATCAGTTCCAAGTTTGTAAATGCCAAGACTCTTTACACTCTAACAAATCTCTCATCCAGCCTCTTACTAACTTTTCATTCATTGCCTATCACGCGCTGTACTGAAATTAAAAGCAAGAGTAAGTTCCCATAACATGAGCCTGGAAGTGAAACGACACAGCTTACGAGAAGAACCTGACTCTTTGGGAAATGCACTTTCCCACCAAACACTGGATGATAGCATTGACTCTGCTCTCGTGTCTGGACGTGTAGATGCAGCTCGGAAACGGTTGACTTGGTGTAGCACAACACTGTTAACGGCTGGCCTGTGTGAAAAATTCCTCCTCGTGTCTTATTGGCACTGTAGGGTGCCATGCAACCAACCCCAACTCCAAAATTCCCTACTTCCATTGAGAAAAAGACTCCACGTTGAAACCTAAAATCGACATTTTAAAGTTTTGTTTTAAGCACCAGCAGGTCGAGTTTGCTATCTTTGGACGTGCTAAGCTGACTGTCTGCCGCTGTAACACCGAGTTATATGAGAGAGTTAACGTTTCTGCAGCTATTGCAGCTCCAGCTCATTCTCACACTGAGAAACAAATGTCTTTTTTTCCTTTGCAGCAAGTTGATAAGAGACTCTAAAGGAGTTGGATTTGATTCAGTTCTTAATTTAGACTCATTAATGTGCTTTCAAATCCCAAATGGTCAGCCTTGTGCAAAAAAACTCTTTCACCTCCTGCATTGCTCTGGTCTGGAGCTGCTGACAAGCTGCAGAGATCTTTGCCTCCAGCTTTGCCGTCTGGCTGAGGGGAGCAGACAGTTGGCAGGGTGATGGAGTTGGCAGGCTGTGGCATCTGAAGCCTGGACAGTCCACCAGACAGTAAAGAGACACTGCCGCCACGTCTCTGGAGAAACAAAAGTACCAACAATCTGTATAAATATGTGTATATATACTGTAACTTCATAAGTTATACACTGCAACATGCAAACACTCATGCACCTCTGTGCACTCACATTGTTAAAGGCAGAAATCAGCCGACCACTTCCATCCACGGCATTAATAAAATCTCTGTTGAACCTCATTTGCACCTTTGAACGTGTAAAATCAGACGAGATTAGATTTGGAAAAAGCAAAAGGTCGTCACAGTCCACAACAATATGTGTAGGCTACAGTTATGAGCAGACGAGCCACCTTGTTGTTCTTGAAGGACAAAACTCCAATTCCCTGTAAGCGGAGGAACACGTTTTGTTCAGTGGCCAAAGCTTTGAAGAGAAGCAGAAGAGTTTCTCTGACGCAGCCCTCCACTACGTCTCGACTGAATGGAGTCTGTTGTGACACAGCTGCAAAATTCAGTTGCACCACTGGAAGGTGTGTTGCTGAAAAAGAGAAACACACACGCACACACACACTCTTATTAATCTTTTTGATTGATCTACCCCGCCATAAGAATATAATCTTCAAAAGTAGCTACGATTGTCCAGCATATAGGCTACATTTGTCCAAAAAAATCCCTTTAAATCTTAAGTATTTCTCTGCAACATTAAATTAAAAAGGCTGTAGTCATTGATGTTAGGAGCCAATCAATAATAATTAGTAGCAGATTTAAAGCTTCACTTTAATTAAAGAAAAATTGGGACATTTTAGAGAAACAGACGACACTTCACAGAAGTGTGAAGGGCCATCACTTTATCAGATTTTCATCGCACAACAATATTATCGCAATATCCATATAAATTTTGAAAAACGAAATGTTATCAGTCAAATTTATCTTCAAACTTTTATTCAGTTTTTTGTCTCTTTGTTGACAAACAAACTATACTCGAAACACAAGTGTATACAAGGTGTTAAGGTGCATTGTAGTCTCCTGTGACAAAGCTTAAACAGAAGGACACAAATATGATTTCAGTCAGACAACTCAAGTTTGAAATGTTTATTGCAGCGGCAAATGCTTGTTACATGTTTGGCGTCCAGGCTCCGACCTCATCACTCCCCGCAGATAGGTGAACGTAGAGATATTGAGGAGTGATGAGGAAACACACAGCAAACCCCCCAGAGCCTGCAGGTGGATGCTAGGGTGGAGGTGGGAGCGAAACAGTGAGCACAACACTGACGCAGGGCAGCAGAGCGTTGACAGGCAGAGGGAGAGTTGGGAGACTGTTACTGCTTAAATAGTCCGCCAGGTTGAGAGGGTGCGTTTGATAGGTGATTGTGGAGAGTGGGGCGTGTCACGTGTATAGCAGCGCAGCTCCAGCTGTCTGCCTGAACTAGCTCGCAGGCGTCGCTCCATTTATGAGGTGCTGTATTATTTATACAATATCATCCAATGAGCAGCATTGACACAATATCAGTATTTTTATTTTCAAATGTCCCAATTATTGTCAACTCCAAGGGCTGTATGCCAAATATGAGACTAACTTTGCTGAAAAATTAACTGATCTTAACAAGACATGTTGCACATAACCTCTTGTAAAATGGTCATTTTCTGGGCTTTTAAAATTTGGCCTCTGTACGGAACTTAAAAAAAAAGAGATAATAAATGAGCTATAGAGGTGCTGGCAGGATGATAGTGTTACTTTTGGACATAGCAAAGCTAACTGTTTCCCCCTGTTTCAAGTTTGTATTCTTATCTAAGCTATCAAGAATTAGCAGTAATATCATATTGAGAAAGGTATAAATCATCTCATCAAAATTTCTGTGAAACGCCAAACTTTAAACAGTAACCATTTGAAAATGTATTTTATTATGCTATTTTAAAATCAACATTCTTCTTGCCTTTGTGTGTGTGTGTGTGTGTGTGTGTGTGTGTGTGTGCGTGTTATGGCTCTTCCT
>JAQLOL010013699.1:0-14901 GCA_029783665.1 Naso thynnoides
GTTAGCGTGTTCTGAGCTAAGTGCAAGTAAAGGCATGGTAAAAGACTGTTGTCGTCGTCGTAGTTATTGGATTAACATGGTAGCAGAGGATGGCCGCTGGTAATTATAAAGTTCCGCCAGCGTTTGACGAGAAGAAATCTTACGAAAGCTGGAAAAATGAGGTCGAAATATGGAGACTGGTTACTGACTTGGGTAAGAAGAAGCAGGCCTTGGCGGTTGCCTTATCGCTAACGGGAAAAGCGAGGGACAGCGCGCTGGAAATACCCGCACAGGATTTAAACGAAGATGATGGAATGACTACACTTCTGGAAAAATTGGACTCTGTGTTTTTGAAAGAAGAAAAGGACCGCCAATATGAGGCGTACACGGAGTTTGATCGGATAACGAGAGGCAATGGCGTTTCGATGGGGGACTACATTGTCGAGTTTGAACGAAGGTACAACAGAATTCGCCAGTTCAAAATGGAGCTCCCAGATGCGGTGTTGGCGTTCAAGCTGCTAGACACTGCGGGACTTAATATTAAAGACAAACAGTTGGCGCTTACCGCTTGTCCAAACCTCACGTTTGATGACATGAAGGCCGCCTTGAAGAGGATATTTGGCGATACTACGCCACAGAGTGGCGCTGATGCGCTGCAGGGGAGAGGAGATGAAGCGGACGCTGCCTACTACACAAAGTTTACCGGTAGGAGAGAAAGTAGGTCAAATCTGCAACGTCAGACAGCTGCTCAAGGTACCAATCCGCTCGACAGATACGGTAGGAGAACGAGATGTGCAGTCTGCCAAAGCATATATCACTGGGCTAAAGACTGCCCCCACAAAAATGAGCACGCTAAACTTACAGAAGATGAAGGACAAACAGAGGTTGAAGAATGCAACATTACTTTGTTGTCTAAAGACACACTGTCTGCGAGCGAGATTTTCATGGTGGAATCTTTTGGATCCGCTGTGATTGACACAGCGTGCACCAGAACAGTGTGTGGCAAAAAGTGGCTTGATCATTATGTCAGTCAGCTGACACAGGATGAACTACTAAAAATGAAGGACACAGAGAGTGCAAGACCATTCAAGTTTGGTGATGGCAGAATTGTCCACTCGACAAAGAAAGTAAAAATTCCAGCTGTGATAGCACAGACTAGATGTCAAATTGAGACAGAAGTTGTCCCAGCAGATATCCCTTTGCTCTTAAGCAAAACCTCACTGAAAAGAGCAGGTGCAATTTTGGACATTGAGCATGACAAAGCCATAATGTTCAAGCAGCCTGTAAAACTTAAACTGACATCATCAGGACATTATTGTGTGAACTTGAGGAATGAAAATACATCAGATGAAAGTGACATTCAAAATAAAGAAGACATCCTAATCGTGACAACAAACATGAACAAAACAGAAAAACAAAAAATCCTATTAAAATTGCACAGGCAGTTTGGACATGCTTCAGTTGACAGACTGAAAAAACTACTAACTTGTTCAGGTAATACTGATGAGGAGTGCATCACAATCCTAAAGGATATTGTAAAAAACTGTGACACATGCATCAGATACAGTAAACCAAAGCAAAAGCCAGCAGTGGGTTTACCCATGGCCTCAACCTACAATGAAACTGTAGCCATGGATTTACATGAGCTAGAATCAGGAGTGTGGTATCTGCATGCTATTGACCACTTCACAAGATTCAGTGCAGGGAGCATTATCACTACTAAGAAACCAAAGGAGATAGTGAAGCACTTTATTCACTGCTGGATAAGTGTCCATGGTCCTCCATGCAGACTGTTCACTGACAACGGAGGTGAATTCAACAATGAGGAAATGAGGGACTTGGCTGAAAACTTTAATATTGAAGTGAAAACGACTGCAGCTTATAGTCCATGGAGCAACGGTCTCCTAGAAAGACATAATCAAACTCTCACTGAAATCCTGTTAAAAGTGAAGAGAGACAACAGATGTGACTGGAAGACAGCCCTAGACTGGGCTCTGATGGCAAAAAACTCTATGCACAATGTGTATGGCTACAGTCCCTACCAGCTTGTGTTCGGGAAGAACCCAAATCTGCCATCAGTTCTCACCGATAAGCCACCAGCTTTAGAAGAGAATAGCATGTCTACTTGGATAGCCCAGCACATCTCAACATTACATGCCACAAGGAGAGCTTTCACAGAAGCAGAATGCTCGGAGAGGATCCGTAGAGCCCTTCGTAAACAACTGCGACCCACTGATGACAGATATGAAACAGGGGATAAGGTTTATTACAAACGGGTGGATTCTACAGAGTGGAAAGGTCCAGATGTCGTCATCGGCCAAGATGGTGTGGTGATATATGTTCGCCACGGAGGCACTTATGTTCGTGTGCATCAGTCTAGACTTCGAAAGGTTGATTGCTTGCAGAGTAAACAGACTGAAGGAGATGATCAGTTAATGGGAACTACAAATGACACATTGCCAGAAACTGAACTCAAAGAAAATAACACTGAAAATGAAAGTGAGGAAGACGCACCCTCAAATGGTGAGGATGCTGAGGATAACAATGAGCCCCCTCACACATCAACGCACTCAAATACTGCTTGTGAAGGACTTAAGCTGAAAACTGGACAAGTAATTACATACACAGACAGTGAAAGTGGCCAAGCACACACTGGAAAAATCCTCAGCCGGGCAGGAAAAGCAACTGGAACATACAAAAACTGGTACAATGTACAGTACACGCAGCCTGAGGATGTTGCTGGCACAACTGGATCTGTGAACTTAGAACAAGTAGACAATCTTCAACTAGTTCCACCTGAGTGTGCTGAGTTATGTACAGATTGCCCTGAGGAAGATGTACTCATTGTGAATGATGATGCTTTCATGCCTGCCAAATATGCTGAACTCAACAACTGGAAACAGAACAGTGTGTTTGAAGAGGTGAAAAATGAAGGTCAGAAATGTATCTCGACAAGGTGGGTGTGCACACTCAAGGAGACACCAGATGGTGTTGTACCTAAAGCCAGACTAGTTGCAAGAGGCTTTGAGGAATTGAACACTGAGGAGCTCTCAAAAGACTCACCTACATGTGCCTCAGAGTCTCTGAAAATGATCATGGCTGTCATATGTCAAAAGAAATGGCAGCTGAATTCTATGGACATTAAAGCAGCCTTTTTGCAAGGTAAAGAATTAACCCGAAATGTCTACATTCGGCCACCCCAAGAAGCTCAGAGCAAAGGAACAGTGTGGAAACTGAAGAAGTGTGTTTATGGCCTGGCAGACGCTTCTTTATACTGGTACCACAGGGTGAAGGACACTATGCAGCAGTCAGGAGGCACTGTCTCAAAAGTTGACCCAGCAGTGTTCTACTGGTTGGATGACTCCTGCAATGTGATGGGAGTACTTGCTTGTCATGTGGATGACTTTATTTGGGGAGGATCAGAAATGTTCTCCATGACAGTCATCCCACACTTGAAAGCTGTCTTTCAAGTTGGACGTGAGGAACACAACAGCTTTAACTTCATTGGTATGGAGGTTCTTTCTGTGGAGGAGGAAATACAGGTGCAACAGTGGATTTACATAAAAAATCTACAACCCATTCCTGTGGACCCCAGCAGAGCCACACAGCGAGAGGCCCCACTAACAAACCATGAACATGATATGCTTAAGTCAAAGATAGGCCAAATATTGTGGGTGGCAAGGCAGAGCAGACCTGATGTAATGTGTGACATATCCATCCTGGCATCCACCACAAAACATGCCACTGTTCAGTCTCTTCACAGCGCAAATAAACTGATCAGAAAACTGAAGTCAGAGGAGGTGACTTTGAGGTTTCAGTACTTGGGAAAAGACAGCTCCCTGAAGCTAGTGGTATTCAGTGATTCATCCATGGGAAATCTTCCCGATGGAGGGACTCAAGGTGGGCATCTGATCATGCTTATGGGAGAGGGTGGAAGATTCTCACCTATATGCTGGCAGTCAAAAAGGATCAGGAGAGTTGTTCGAAGCACTTTAGCAGGAGAGACTTTGGCACTTGGAGATGGCATCGATAGTGCAGTCTTCTTAGCTACACTCTACTCAGAGCTCACCACAGGTGACTGTACACGGAACAAATTGCCTATTGTTTGTGTAACAGACAACCACTCTCTTTTTGATGCTGTCAAATCCACCAAGTCAGTCACGGAGAAAAGACTCAGACTCGAAATCAGCAGTATCAAGGAGCTCATCAACTCTGGGACTATTCAGCAGATCATGTGGTCAGCAACTAAGGAGCAGCTCGCTGACTGTTTGACCAAGAAGGGGACATCTGCGCTTGTTCTACTGAAAGCACTGAGTGAAGGTGTATGGCAGCTTAAAAGCTAAATAGAAAAAACAAAAAAACAAAAACAAAAACAAAAACAAATAAATAAACAAAAAATTAGGACCTTTTTGTTACTGTTCTGTTATAGTTATAAAAGCCTAAACTGTAACCCTGGCTATGTGTTAAGTTCACTAAAAAAGAAAAATATTTTGTTTACAGTGTTTTTCCTTAAAGAAATAGGGGAGTTTGTTATGTGCTGTTTTGGGCCTAATGCGCATGTGCAAAGTGTGTTAGCGTGTTCTGAGCTAAGTGCAAGTAAAGGCATGGTAAAAGACTGTTGTCGTCGTCGTAGTTATTGGATTAACACATATTACTGAATTTATCACACACACAACTGACGTTCTCTCATTTGGTATCTCACATTTCATATGTAAAGTATTTGAAAATTAGTGGTGGGAAAAAAAATCAATTCTTAGATGCATTGCGATTTGGATGTGGATGATTCTGAATCTATTAAAAAATGTCCAAAAATTTATTATCTCAATTTTAAATAACGTAAAATAGACAGAAGGAAAAAGGTGAAAAATGGGAGTGCAGGTTGCAGCAAAACGTTTACACGGTGCACGTAAGAAAACAAGAAAGAAAAATGGCTGACGTTGTCGTTTGGAAGCACTTTGGCTTCTGCAAAGTTGACAGAAAGTGAACTGGACAAGAGCCATGCTGTATGTAAGTTGTGTCACACTAAGAAAAAATTAGGATGCGTCAGTAATCATTTTATAGGTTCCTGAATCGTAATCTAATCCAATCCTTAGATTCCCACCCCCACTGAAAATGTCATAATTAAATGTGTGTGAAATGCTGTTGCACATTTGATAAATGTGTGAAATGTGCACAATAAAACAGTACAGAAAAGTAATTAATGATTATGTATTGCAGTATTATGTATGCATTTCACTGGTTTTCAGGCTGCTATCAGCGCATGTATGTTCATTTTTTGATTTAGGTCGTTCATAACTGACAGACAAATGCACATATTTGACTGTTGTTGATGCATCTCTTTGGTAGGAAAACAAGTAATTGTTTCTTTGGACCAAGTCCAAATTAAATGTGCTTGTACCTGTTCTGTTATCTGAGGTGTCTGTTCTTGTGAACATTTTGGGTGTTGCTCTGTTGTACACACAAAACATGATGGAAGCAGTTGTGTGAAGAACAAAATAAGAAAGCTTGAGACAGTGAACACAGTCAACACCTTGCCTACTTCAAAATCTCCACACACTGACAACCGCTGCAGTAAGAAGGCGTGACTGTCGAATTAAACCAACTGACAGGTGCTTATTTGAAGCAAACAGACGCCTTAAGATTCTAAATCCACCTTAAAGTATCAGGAGTGCAAAGAAATGCTGATTTTAGATCAAACTGATGGAATGAACATATTGTGCTCTATTCTGTTTTTTATTTTGGTGATAAAAGTTTGAGACAATTCCCTTCAGCCACACAGACATAGCTCGCTGTGGTCCCGGGGGCCCCTCTGTCTGGTCTGAAGGGCCCTGACCTTTGCTCTTTGACCCCTTCAAGAAGCAAAGCCTTCTCCTCCACCTCCTCCTTGAGGACTGCCCTCTTTTCATTCTCTTGGCTTCTTTTCTTTTCTTTTCTTTTTCTCTTTCTCTCCGGTCCTTTGTCTCCCTGCTGGAGGCTGGAACCAAGCGTGGATTTAATGCCTTTACAGCTGAGGGAACCTCAGCAGCTCTCGTCTTTACATTGAACGTTTTCAGGCTTCAATGACAATGTGTATCCATCTTTGCATATTGAGTCAGTGTTGACTGCCTCAGAGCAGAACTCTGCACATTTATTAAAATGAAAAATTCTGACAATTGTTGCATTTATTATCATTTCTTTAGGCATATTTATAATAATAACATAAAATACACTTGACATGCTAATAATCAGTGCGAAGGCATAACTTGCTACTAATGAACACCTGATGTTGATGATGTTGTTTTAGTTGTCAAGGCTCTTGGAAATGAAAAGGAAAGAATCAAAGTAGAACACTTTGCGCAGGTTGGCAGGCGGTGGGAGACGAGTCTGCTCATGGAGGTAAAGACGGCTCCAGTCGAGTTGAGTTGCACCAAAGCTTAGAAAAAGATCACATATAAGTGAACAAGCATGTCAGCAAACGTGAAGCGTGTTGTTTTGTCGTCCATCTGCCCACCCATTCCTCACCTGTTGCCATGGTTTCAGGCAATGGGGTCAGTTGTGACTGTTGGGGTCAAATAAGTTCACTGTCGGTGGATTGATGGGGGTTGGTATGTGTGTGTGCATGTGGAGGAGGGGGCAGGGTCGACTGGGACACTGAAGAGGGAAACAGGGAGTTGATGTGTTGATAATGTTAGCATTTTGGATGTGTGTGTGTGTGTGTGTGTGTGAGTGTGTGAGTGCCAGGGGTCATGAGGGTTTTTGGTGTGTATGATGAAAGTTATTCTTAACAGGTGTGTGTTTCTGTGGGTTTGGCAGGTTACGGTGTGAAGTTTGTGATGAAAGCTGAACATTGATGGAGGATCAAATGGTTCCTCCATTAAAAAAAAATTTTTTTTGGATGAGGGTTGTCAAGTAGTTTGGACGCACAGAAGCCTATTCATCTGTGCTGTGGCCTCAGGGGGTCTGTGTGGGTTTTAGCATGTTCAAGTAAAAATCGAGGGTTTGTCTGTTGTTGAGATTTAGAGCCATGGGTGTGACGGCCTGCCCCACATTCTGCACGTCTGCGTCGCCTTATCTCTTTGGCGCCCATGTTTGCAGACATGCACCTCTCACACATGCCTGCAACGCCACAACACTAGAGCTCAGGAATCTATTTTTTTCTGTTTTTCCACGAGCTGTGCGCAGTTCTTTGCTAAAATACATAGAGAAATATAGTCTGTTAACAACCATCTTGGCGTCACACCTGCAACATTCACCGTAGTTTCAATGCAGAAATGACTTACAAATATTTTTTAAATAAACTAGGCCAAGTGAAGGGGGATATTCTTTTAGTTTTATTATTAATTAATACAATTGAGCACATACTATTCTGATGAGAGTCAGTATGAGTCAAAATTCCGATAGAATGACATGAAACACTATTATTGATTGGAAATTACAGGAAACCTCTGTGTGGAAAGGCAGGACGGCAGAAGCAGCAACAGGAACACACACATGCGCGACACGCAGCAGCTCCCCCACACACACGCGCTGCTGAGGTGCACGCAGAATGTATGGCCCAGGCGTGAGGTTGTTAGGCCCTGTAAAGGTGGTAAGGGAAGGTGAAGATTAAACTGCCCTGTTTTCCATCTCTACCTGTTAGTACAAGCAGCTTTTGTACTGCTTGTACTAACAGATGGAGAAATGGACATTTAAAAGGATCGAATTCAAGACGGAGACACAATGTTAGCTGCCGCTCTTTTCCAAACACTCACATTCCCTTTTCTAGAGCCTGATTTTATGAGGGACTTGAGCCATAAAATAAATGAAAAGAAAATTATTTTGGTGTTGTTTATGTGTAATATTTCAACATAGATTTGTACTACAGAGATCGAACAGCTCAAATAAATGCTTTAAATATCTGTAGGCAGTCGGGAGAGTTTTTGTGCAACAATTTACCAAAAAGAGATTCATAAAGACCGTGCCACCAAACTGAATTGAAAAGCAGAGTCAATAATAGAATCAAAGTGGAACAAGGTTAGAAGAAAATGAAGGAGTTTGTGTTCCTAAAATCACTGGCAGGAAAAATACAAAAGTGATAAAAAAGCACAACCAACACAAAGCTGCCACAAAAACAAAATACATGACTAAAATGCAATTGCACACATACATGAGTGCCACTCTTCTATTCAGCAGATTACCCTTCCCCCACTGTGTGGGTGGGGGGTTAACAGGAAGCTGTTTCCTCTCCTTGCTGTTGATTCTTTTCTCCAACAGCTGGAGCTCAAGCCTCATGATGGTGGACTGTAGCAGTTGGTGATTTAAGGTGTGGGCGTTGGGGAAGTAGAAAAGAAAACCAGTGGAAAACCAACTTGCAGGTTTTTGTTGTCATGTTACAGTTAAAATTCTGCAACAGCCAAAAACAAGAACAGTTAATCTAGGTTCAGACAGATCGTGGTACAGATGGTGAGGGGAGATCAAGATGTCATGGGTAACGTGTTGTGATGATCTCTCTAAGAAAGCCACACAAACCTCATTCACCGATACTTAACTGCTTTATCTGTGAGTAATTGAAACTGCAAAATGTTTGTTTCTCAAGTAGCAATTGGGTCTAAGGTGGAGTTTAAAATCTTAGCAGCTCAATCAACATTGAGTTGTCGGTGTAAACGAACAAACCAACAGTCATACTGGCCTCGACTATTGATGTCTTGTAGTGATACTTGCATGTTTATTATGTTTATTTCCTGGAAATCTAGAAGATGTACTCTCATTGCCCAAGGTGTTTTCTCTCGACAGAAATTGTTTTTGTTGATGGAATTCGCTGTTACATTGTGCTTAGAAGTAAGAGTAGAGTTAAGCAATGCATATTAGTGCCAACAAGCACAGATACTGGGAAAAAGGATACTAGCATATTCAGAACATACTGATGTCATTTCACTGCCAATATGTTTTGCACTATAGTCAAATGATGGAAATAAAGGTAAAAAACCTGTTGTTGCTGTAGGCCACTAGCATGCCGTCAGCCGAGTGGACACAGGGAATAAGTGCACTTAAACACATGCGAGACACAAGCATGGCCGTAATTTTGTACTGTAGTTAATCTGTGAAATCTTCACATAAACAGTCACTGGCAGTGTCATACTGTGTGAAGGTGTCTTCAGTCTGTATAATGTGTTTCACACAGCCTGTTCAAGCCTATTTGCCGTGATTCTGCCCGGCTGTTCTGTATGAAGAAAGGAATGAAGGCGGAACGGGACAGCATCATTGTTCCACCTCTGAGCAGGCACTAGAGGTGGTAACAGAACTGAAATGATGTCTGTGTAAAAAGCTGAGCCAGCTGGACGGAACAGGGGAGTGATGTTTTGACGTTCTCTGTGTGTGACCCACCACTGGGAGATTTAAATGCAGCCAGCAGAGCCAAGTCAAAAAAGAAGACAGGCAACCAAAAATTTCAGCAAATTTGGAAACAACAACTCAAAGGAGCTCCCCAACAAAAGAGCAGAGGATAAAATCACCCCCATGTAACAGGGACAGTCAGTAATTGTTAATGCCATTGTTATCAGTGAGGAAACATTGCCTGATGGATGTCTTTGCTTTTATCCCGGGACCCTCAGCCTAAGTTGAGAAAAGTGTTCACCTGTCATTAATGCCAAGTTTAAATGAACACACATCTCTCATGTGAACTGCAATCGATTCTTTACATGTTAAGCCTAATTTCTTTCTTTAGAGTCTTTAAAGTTTTATAAACATCACATTCTGTTGGCTGATTTTTTTTAACTCGCTAATATCCTCTCCTTCTGTCTTCTTCTTACAGGACCAGGAAACTTCAGATCAGAAATATCCCCCCTCACCTGCAATGGGAGGTGAGTTCCTATTTTCTCTCTTATTTTTCCTTCAGGGATCTTTAACAGCCTGTGACTGTGACGTCAGTCTAATGAAATGTCTGTAACCTATGAACTGGGCTATCTTTCCGTGGATTTTGTGCCTTGGGTGTAAGTAAAAATCTAGCTTTGTCGGGTTACAGATTCTTTGGTTCACTGAATTCATAAACCGGCAGCAAGCAAGGTATTCCACATGTCCTTCTCCCTAGCAACACTTTTTAGCCCCTCCTAGGGAATCCAAGGCGTTCCCAGGCAGGATAAGATATATTATTCCTCCGACAATTTCTGAGTCTATCCCCAGGTCTCCACCCAGTTGATCGTGCCTTATAAACCTCCAAACCCACGAGGCATAATGATCTGATGCCAAAAACACCTCAGTTTGCTTCTTTCCATGTGAAGGAGCAGTGGCCCTACTCAGAGCTCCCCGTTCAAACTCCTCATACTAGCTATCCAGACATCATACAGAGGAAACTCATTAGGGCCACTTGTACTTGGGATCTCGTTCTTTCTGTCGCTACCAAAAGCTAATGACTGTAGTGATGGTTGGAACATTGACTGACTGATAAATCGAGAGCTTTGCTTTAGCTTTTGCTCAGCTTCCTTTACACCGCTGTGGTCCCTTACAACAGCAGCGTTACTGCTGTTGATGCACCAAATCGCTGTCCATCTCACCCTCCACTCACTCGTTCACAACCACAACCACAACCACAGACCTTGAAACACTTGAACACCTTTACTTTGGGCAGCAGCTCACTCCTAACCTAAAGGGATAGCTTGTAGCAGCAGCCAAGATACCCACATACTATCAGTATGGGGGTATCAGTAGTATCCATCACAGAACTTCCCTGAGGACACAGTCACAGGCCTTCTCCAAGTCAACAAAACACATGTAGACTGAATGAGCAAACTCTTGTGAGACCTCAAGTAAGCGTGTGAGGATGAAGAGCTGGTGCACTGTTCTGCAACAAGGACAGAATCTGCACTGTTCGTCCTGGATCCCAGGTTAGTCAGTTAGAGCCTCCTCTCCAGCACTCTGGAATGGACTTTCCCAGGGAGACTGAGCAGTGTACCCCAATAGTTGTGGCACACCCCCCTGGTACCTGGATGTTTGACTCCGTAGGAACTGTCGAAGGGACACTGAAGGAGCGTGTCCACCAAGTCAGCCGAGCAGTGTTCAAACCCTTCAGCCTCTCAGGGCAAATCCACTCCTGGTGCCTTGCTGCTAAGGAGCCTCTTGACCACCTCAGCGACCTTCACCTTTATTTGGAAGAGTCTTCCACCAAGTGTTGGGACATGCAATTACACCTGTCCCTTCCTGCGTTGTTTACAGACAACACTGATGTTACCAAACAAATAACATTTTCACACGCGTTGTCTAGTTCTGGGATTGCTAGATTAAAAAGTTTTGTTTTTTTCAACCAGATGAAATTAAATCCCAACTTCCATTGGCTATAGGCTATGTGGCTGGTGCAGTCAAGAGGTTTAAACAGCTGGATTATTATATAAATACTTTAGACTAATGTTTTCTCCATGGGACAAGACACAAAAAGCAGCCCTCACTATGTCGTAATAAAATGTCAAAATATAATTAGTTGTGAAGACAATGAAAGTTGTGCTTTGAACAATCCTCTGCTCTATTTAAATGAACTGGGTTACACCTTGGTTAGAGCAGTAAATCACTCAGTTAGTGCGTTTGCATCTTCGTATGACTGTGTGCATTGCATAGTTGTGCTTTGTGAGAGTGTGGCACACTGTCTGCCTCCTCTGGCAACCAACTGCATGTGTTTATGCACATTTTTGTTACCTTTTTGGGACCTTTTTTCTGGTATATATACTGTCCAGTAATCCTCATGGGGACCAAAGCTAAGTCCCAATGAGCAAAAACGTAATTTCTCAATTCCTGGATAAGGTTAGGGGTAAGGTGTAAACTGAGGTTAGGTTAAGGTTGTACATGATTTAGAATTAGTTTTTTCAGTTTGGCCATCAACAATAAATGTAAGTCAATGTAATTTCCTAACAAGGATAGCTGTGCAAACTCCCCTTTTTTCCTCAGTCTCCACACTGTCCTGGTTCTGCAGAATGTGCCCACAGTCGGTGTCTGGTTTCTGCAAACTGACAGAAACTTGCCTTTTACATGCTGCTGAACCACAAAAAGGTCACGTTATATAGTTATATAGTTATATAGTTTGTTATATGTAATTTAATGACATGTGTTATGTATAAAAAGATACTATATTGCATATGATTGCATACTCTTTCAGAAGCAATACTACGGGAGAAAAAAGACTAGGTGGACTTTTCTTTGTATTAAACAAAATGATAGTGAAAGCAAAAACTGTTTTAATGTCCAAAGATTTAAGTAACAGAGTCACAATATGTCAAAGAATCGATTGTAACATTTAAGCACTAACTTTGTGAAAGCTGCAATTAAGCTGGAACCTGGCCTATAGCACTTCCTTTCAGGAGTGCGCTGTTTTAGAAACAAAAAATACTCTGTAAACAACAATGGAACCGTCCATCTGTCCGTCCGTCCGTCCGTCCATTATCTGTAACCACTTACCCCTGTCTGTAGGGGCTGTAGTCAGTCCCAGCTGGCATTGGGCAAGAGCGACACCCTGAATAGGTTGCCAGTTCATCCCACAGCTGGTACACAAACACCATTCATGCCCCTCATCACCTACGGGCTATTTAGAGTTGCCAGTGAACCAAACCTGCATGCCTTTGGACTCAAGGAGGAGCCAGAGCACCCAGAGGGAACCTGCGCAGGCTCGTCAAAAACGTGTGAACTCCACAAACGCTGAGCTTGAACTCAAAAACCTCTGGCCGTGAGGAAGCAGTACTAACCACTGCACCGTGGCACCCACAAAGGATCTAATCAGACCCATGTTCCAAAACTTTTTCAGGGTCTTTACATGTAGGTGTCCTTGGCGGTTAGGTAGTAGTTAGTTACTGCTGGTCTGACTTGTCAGGTTAAACAATCATACAGAAACTTTTAAAAAAATGTCCAAAGTCCTTCTGTTGGTTGTTATTTTCTATAGACTGTATCCCCATTACGTACTGTCAAGTCTTCATGAGTGCATTTACATTTATTTCTTGATAGAGTTTAGGAGCCTTCCTAAAGGAAGTCTTGCAATTTTTCTTTCAATTGTCCATGATGATGAAAACACTACAAGATCAAATTGGAACTCTGCTCGCAAACTTGATTTGTCTGCTCTATTTATTGGCATTAGAAAACAATTAGCCCAACTCTGATGCCTCTCTCTCCCTCTCTCTCCCTCTCTCTATCTCTCTCTCTCTCTCTCTATCTCTCTCTCTCTCTCTCTCTCTGTGTCAGGTGCTGGACGGCCTGTTGGCTCAGTGTGGCACCGTAGAAAACTGTGAGCAAGGTAAGAGGTCTGATCTTTACCCTCACTTCGCTTGAAGTCTATCTGATCTTTTCTGCCATAAATGGCCATTTTTTCTCAATAAAACCTTGCAAACTCAGGAGCAGGAACATTACAGGAAGTCAAGACCTCAAAGTTATTCCGTTTCCTGTGATATTTGGGTTACATGTGGCCTTTTGCTGCCCCCTTGTGGTAGCTGAGAGACATTTGTGTTTTTTGTTATGGAAAATAGAAGTCATTACTACAAAAATCAAGAAGCAGATGCGGTAATCAGATTCTATTTATTTGTTTTATGCAACATCCAAATTTCTTCGGAATCTGAGCTCTATAGAACTGATATAATTTCTAATAATTCTGCAGATGTTTAGGACACTTACCTGGATCTTATTTCATTGAATGAGCCAAGATTAACTTTTAATAATAATAATAATAAATAAAATAATAAGGGTGCAGCTAAATAATATTTTAATTATCGATTCAACTGCGGTTTATTTTCTCAATCTATTAATTGTTTGATCATAAATGTCAAAATACAGTAAAAAATGCTGTCAATCTGAGGTGATGACAAAATTTAAAAGAGTGAAGTAACTCTAAAACGATGTCATCGATAACTTCAACAATTGCAGATAATTTTTCTGTAAATTGATTAGTTGAAAATAGGGATGAGACAATTTGCGTTTTTATTGTTAATTGCAATAAAAACATTCACAACAATTTAATTGTGGTGAATTTCCGTTAATCACATCATAATTGTGATTTAAAATTTCTGCTATGAATAACCTAATGTAATCAATGCTATTCATGCTAGTAAGTAGTCAATAGTCCACACTACAATGCAAGTTGGACTTCATAGAACAGAGTAAACTTACTAACACACTATTTTTTATTTATCCTTTATTTGTGCAGGGATACCTCATAATTTATCATTACCTTATTTATATTTTTTATTTTGTTTAATTTTAAAATTTAAGATGTGCCCCCTTTGAATATGATTTAATAAAGGTTGTAAGCCAAAGTTATTACAGTGTGTTTTATTGCCATTCTATTTTCTTCAATTCTTAATGTTTTCCTACTATATCTATATAAATTTAGAATTTTCTCACATTTTTTAAGATATTTCATTAAAAAAAAGATTTTTTGAAATTATCGTGATCATATTGTGTAATGTAATTACTGTAGCCACAATAATCGTGACATGAAATTTCCTAATCATCCTACCCCTGGTCGAAAAGTCATTTCAGCTTTGAACAAAAAGAAAATAGGATGACACACTGATATGAAAACTAGTTTTTGCTTATGCTGTTATTCCTGTTTCCACAAATACAACATATTTCTGTTTTACTGCACTGATATTCCTGTCTCAGCGCACTAGTTACTAAACAGAATGTGATCGGTGTTGCTGTCTGGTAAAAGATCTGTCGATAATGTGCCTGTGCTTCCTGTGTTCTGGCTCGTGGACTTGTTGAATAGATGGCTCAGTGATGGACCCATGGTCAGGGATGTAACGGATGAACTCAGCTGTTTTCTGGGTGTTGAAATGTGTGGAGATGGGAGGAGTGAGAAGGGTAGAAAGCTGAATTATCTAAAACGCTGCATCATTCAGACAGACAGATTAACGCTTAATAATTACTGATTGAGGTAAAGACTGCACAAGGCTGATGCTATTAATTAAGAACTCAACAACACATTTTAAAACATGATTT
>JAQLOL010013730.1:0-14899 GCA_029783665.1 Naso thynnoides
ATGGTATGAGATGAACTGATCATAGGTGACTTGATTTATGAGGCAAACACTGATTATGACTGGAGATGCCCTTTAAATCGACTGATAATAACTTTGTATTGTCAGATATTTGGTGATCATCTAACATTTCCTCCAACATCATCAAGTTGACATTTATATCTACATCATACTTTGGTTGAGAAACAATTGAGATTTTTTGTGACTGTGCTATTTAGCTAATGTTAACATTTGCTAGTTAGCTAACATTTAGTGCAAAGTACTGCTTGGCTGCAGACACTAAGGCCTGATTAATGGAAAGGCCATGAAAAAAGTTACATATTTTCAGCTTTCATGTTGTGTACCTGGAGAATTTTGTTATGAAATGGGCACCATTTCAATTATGCCTTTGTGTGTTTACTCAGTGCAATTGAGAGCATAATTCTTATCCAGTCTTTTTTGAATCCTTTACCGTCCCTGATAAAACTTGTCCCATACTCTGCAAAATGTTGTGGTCTTTGTTTTTGGCTTGAAAATGTGACAAACATGTCCTAACATGACCATAGACAATACTGTTTGTTGGCTTATTTCTTTGGTTTTCACTGGACTGCTGCACAAATCAGTCCATTTGGCCCCGCTGCTGCCAGTCCCCTGTCCTCACCACAAGAGGGGCTCTACAGCTGTGTTGGTCCAACAATGATGGAAAGAGCCCAACATTGACATCAGGACTGAAAATTGTTCAGCTTGCACCTTTCCCCCAAAATAAATGTAAAATACCCAGGCAGAGATAAAAATGTGTTTAAAAAAAAAAAAAAAAACAATCCTTGTTTCAGTATTTTGTCTGAATTGTGATGCAGCTCTGAAAATCACTACTGGCTATGTCTCTGCTGTGATGGATTACATTTGCCAGCTGAATTGGAAGTGGCGTGGTTTTCTAAGGATGTTTAAAATTACAGGGGAGTGAAAGTGCTTATGAGGAATAGAAAAATTGATTCAATATTACATTATACACTGAATTGTGCCTCTCTGCGTGAGTGGCACCGTTCCTCTGAAGGCCGTGCCTGCCAGCTTAGGTAAGAAATGAACCATTTATTGTCCCAGTGGCTGTGCCATGCCTCCTCAATGACATGTTTTGGTTTTTTTTATACTCAATTTGCGTGTGTGTGTGTGTGTGTGTGTGTGTGTGTGTGTGTTTGTGAGAGAGAGGGGTGGGGAGTTGTCTTTTTTGTTCAAATGTCCTAAATTAGTTCACAGTAACCATGATCTCACAGTGTGTTTTCTTAGATGTTGGCGAGTATCATAAGATGTTAAGTATACTGTCTATAAAGTGTGTGTGTGTGTGTGTGTGTGTGTGGGTGGGTGGGTGTGTGTGTGTGTGTGTGTGAAAGAGAGAACAGAAACTCTGCTGCTATATGAGGCTCTGTCACTCTGTCACAGAGGAAATAAGGGCTTTATTATCTCAAGCGACCCTGAGTAATAATGATACCTTTGCCCAGTAACCTGCCTTCTCAATTAGAGAACAGGACTTAATGATGTATACAAGATGTGTAATGAGCAAATACTTGGACCTGCTGAGCAAAGTACAAAGAGTTAGAGTTGACAAAGCAACATAACAACTTCTGGCAAAAGGTAGTTAATTTATGAGTCTGGGTTAAGAGCATGGAAGGAGCAACCAGTCTAAACCACCAGTCAACAATCAGCTATCTCACTCCAGAACATACACAGTGTTGTTTTAAAATATATTAGAAATCACAGGATAAGGATCCAATCATTGATGTAACCGTCATGTTATTGGCCCAGGTGGCCTCAAGATGTCACTATAGATCATTTGTATCTATGAACATCATGTGAGCCTGATCGGCAAAAAGCTAAATCAACATACCATATTAGTGCGTCAAGATATTTTGAACAGAAGTTTTGAAACAATGGATTCCCTGTTGGAGGAAATAAAGAGAAACAAAATGAGATTTTGTCGGACTTGCACGATGTTTAACTTCAAGCTGGGTGGAAATGATTCCAGCGACATGTTAAAAGCCAGTTGTATCACAGCAACCAGGTGTTTGTTTTGCTTAAATTCAAGGTGCCAAATCTCAGGGGTATTGGGAGGTCTGAGACCCCTTACCTGACAGGTCAGTCCCCTTGAAAACCTCAACTGCAAAATTCTGGGGTGTCTCAAGAAAAAGCTTTAAAAAAGGATTTTTCGCTTGCAATTGTCAATAAAAATGTCTGAAATAAGTTATTTGTTTTCCAGAGTTCATAATAGCACAACTTTATTCAGAGTGATAGATACATTTTTGTGATGTTTCCTCGGTTAGCCAATTGTTTCTGGTAATGCCGCCTTCCATTGGGTGGCGCTGTTGCAAAAATTAGCACTCTTTACATTCCATATGATGACAAAGTGGGGTATTTTTCTCTGCTTCAATACTGGCTCACTCAAGGACTAAACATGGCAAACTAACCAACTTTGGATTTACTTCTAAAGCTTAACTGTGACAACCAAAATGTAGGGGGAGGAAGCCGGTTCGGCTGACGCTGGCCCACTATCTGAGTAGCCTGCTATTTGTAAGATTCTATCATAACACTTGAGCACTACTTAGGGGGAGACTCTCCAATTGCCACAGAGTATTTCGCACACTGGTTAAATTTCATAAAAACACCACACGGTCACTGATGTATTTTATTTACATATTATTCAAGATTGATTTTTACATCAAACACCTGGGAACTTGTAGTTCATGGTCTGATTTTACATGAGCAGTTCTGTAAAATCAGAGCCTAAACAAACAACAGCTGACAGAGGAACTTAATCTGCACCTCAAACACAATTTACAATACAAAGTGCACTGGAAAGTACTTCAATCCCACTATGTATATAGTCAAATCTTAGCTGACTGAATTTAAATCACTTTTGGAGCCTTTCTATCTTGTTCTATTTAAAACACTCAGACTTTAATACTGCATATTCCCTCTTTTATAATTTTAGCTGATATCAGGTTACAAAGTCAGAGTCTTAACAGAGACATTTCGGCATAATTTAAAAGAGAAAAAACATTCCTGAAATTTCCACTTATTTAATACTGTTTATGTGTTTGCGTGGTGTATGTAATGTGACCTACTTGAGTAATCCAGTAAGCGTGACTCACTGTACAAACTGTACGTTCCACTGGTAAATTTGAAATAGATTCCATCACTGACTCTGACTCTGTTGTCCTTACACTGGGCAGCAGGTGGCAGCACCACATTAGTAAAACAAACATTTTCAAACAGGATGGAAGTCACAAAATATAAAGTAAATAAAACAGCTCATATTGCTCCAAACTTCTGGTTACAGTAAAACCTTTGGTCCTGAAACAAGCAAAAATGATTTTAATAGGCATATTTTCAGTAGTGCTTTTGTTTTCAAGACTGTTTTCTGCTCTTTTGATATTGTGTAAAGCAAATATCAGTGATTATGTTTGAAGAGTGCAGACTGTTTGTACTGAACAGCTGAAGCTGACCTAAATATTCCCTGGACAGGTGATTTGGGTTATGAATAGTAAATGAAAACAGATGAATAAAAAGTTCCCAGAATTCAGCCATGACAGCAGCAAACTGCGCATTCAAAATCATAATGGATCTAATGGAAAGCAGACAGACACATACGCAAACATATTTATGTGTGTCAAAAATGTCAGAAGTTTCTGCACTTCTGCTTTTGAGATCCACTCCTTCTTGCTGTGTTATTTTTCCAAGCCATTTTCACCACATTTAGTGAGATTGTTTTTGTTCCGTCTTTCTGCTCCACTTCACGTGACCGGACCTCGTCTCACGCAGGAAGCCAATGTCAATGTCACACACTCGGGTCTGTTGTGGGTGAACTCAAATGACACAAAACCATTTAAAGAGAATTCAAACACTGACCAAAACTTAATGCACCTCATTTTAATTATTAAGATCCATTGATTCAGTTTGTGTGAAGTTTATTAACTTATTGTGAGTTTGGCCCACTGAAGAATTTACATTCCTGTGACATTTTCATGCACTGAAAAGGTCAGTAACCACCTCTGTTGGCAGCTTTTAAGCCCACTGACATGTTTTTAAATATTTTGTTAACATGGTGTTGCATCAGGGGGAAGAAGTCTGGCCAGAGAGGCTGTTTTAACTGAATAAAGGCAAAGGTAGGTGTGTTTTTCAGTCACTCACAATATCCTGTTAAGATGCCAGAAACATGTCAGTGATACCCTGATAGTAGGGAACACCTGTTACAGTTCACCTGACTGTCTGCTGGCTCCTAAATACTTGCAGAAATCTGTTTTTAATTGCCTGAGAAATGCTCTGGTTAGAGTCTCAGCAGACTAGTTTTGCTTTTACAGCATTGCTCTGCTTCAGACAGAGAGGAAATGGAAAGGCTTTCAGAAGAGGAAGTGAGGCCCCTCAGTACGTAGGAGAGGAAGGTTCCAGTGGGGGGAAAGAATGCTATTCAAATCAAATCAAAACCCTGTGTGGGACATAATGTACTGTACATAAGCACACTTGGCCTCACACGCCCTCTTCTCTCTTTCTCTCTGTACCGATGAGTAAAGGAACAGACACTTTAAGTGTCTTATTGCTTCAGCTCTGTCCCTGATGGCAACTGCTGCATGTTGCTGCAGGGCCTCCACAAGGGATTGCTAACATCCATGTGTGGAAGGTTAACATTTGTTTGTATAGTTAATGTTTGAGCAACTGACATCAGAGACTTGTGGAAGACGGGTCGTTCACTTCATTTTACTTAAATGAACCTTGAACGCTTCCTAGATGACAGTTGCACTTTTCAGAGAAGCCCACTGTCTTTCAAGGTTGGTATCGACCATAGATGGATTTCTGCATAGCTTAATATTAAAAGAAAAGTCCCACTTTTTTGCTTTCGTGATTGATATCACTTGCCCATTTATATGCTAAATGTGAAACTATACAGCCAGTGGCAACTGTAGCTAATTAGCTCAGCACAAAGACTTGAAACTTGGGGGAAACGACAAGCCAGGTTTAATCTAAAAGTCAAAAATAAATGAGGAAATCCTATGAGCACTTCTAATCTTACTACCACGTGGTATCTCATTATTTTAATCAGTGCAATGCCAGCTAAGTCACACTCTCCTGTTTGCTTTTCTTCCTGCCACATATTAACTTTTCTGTTCAAGGTCCTTCAGCCCTGTGGTAGCTCCTTTACCTACCATCACCTGGCTTCCCTCGCTTACTTGTACACCTGTTTCTATTAGACTTAAAGTACATATACTAACTCATTTCCATTCATTCCCTGCCAGATCATCCATCGTGCTCCTTTCTTACTGTTCCAGCATTCTGTTATTGCCTTGTTTAGACCTTTGCTTGTCTCTGAAGAAAATTTTAACTTTTACTTTCATGTTTTTGGTTTCTGCACCACGCGTTTGTGTTCACTGATTCGTATTTATGTACCAGACATCCTGGTTTCTGGGCAACAGGTTCCAACCAAGAAATAGTCCAGCACATGAACCATGTAAAACAGCAGTTAGTTCTTTTTTGGCTAAGTCAGCCAGCTGCTGTGTGGTAGGTAGCTTTACATTTAGCGTTAGGCATGGGAGCGGTGTCCATCTTATCATCCAACTCTGGGCAGGAAATCAATGAAAAGTACTGCACTGGCCTCGAAGGTTATACTCCATGTCAGAGGGATCAGTCACTTCATGTTTAGATCACATCCTGATGGTTGTTGCAGTGATGAGACCAGGATACATCAAGACACACATACATTGTCCACGGCAAACTTTTTTTTTTAAACATTTCCACTCATCGACAGTCCGAGGGTGGTTTCTCCTACCACAAAAACCCACTGTTGTCCACCATTGGCTAAAGAGTTACTGTGTCATGGTTTTTTTCCTATGGCCTGAGTGCAGACTTTTGTTGTGGTTTCTGTGGTCCAACGTCTCTGCACTTATAGCAGCCCTCAAACCTCCTTGCATGACACCTTTTCCAGGTCACACTTTAAGCTCAGCCTTGTGCACAGTTTACATGCAGCAATACAGAGGAAATGGCTAATGGAAAGGAAGTAGCCACTTTTTCTGCAGGGTCAGTGTCTGCATTTAGTCCAGCATTTATAAAAAATGAAAAAAACTACCTATATCTCCCTGACAAAATACAAGAGTCACACGTGGCTGCTTGTGTCAAACCACAGGGTTTCTTGAGAGAAGGATGAACTTATTTAACACTAACCTGTCAAACTGATGGATTCAGAGAGGGGTGTTTGGGGGTTTTCCGTGAGTAAATGAGCCCAGACTGAGAAAACAATCAGGGTAGTATTTGTTCTCTATACATGGCTGCCTAATTATATTTTATATGTGACTTGATGTATCTGTTTCAGTGTGCAGCAGTGTGCATCTGCATGACAACACTGTTTGTGTGTTTGTGTGTGTGTGTGTGTGTGTGCAGCGATGACCAAAGAGTCTAGGTGTGCAATCACATTTTGCTATCAGGCAGTTTATGTAACTTTTTATTCCGTATTTTCTTTACCTAATGAATCACCTGTGGGCCAGTTTTTCGCAATATCTAATATAACAGCCACTCCATTGCCATGGTAATCATAATATTTAGCAGGCCAGAAACACCGGTTACAATCGATCACAAATATCAAAAATTTCCAAGCTTTCTCAATATTGCATTCCTCTCTAGACAGCAGGAGACTTGTGGTGTTACATCACAAGGAAGAAGCTCCAGGGAACAAATGAACAGATGTTTTTGAGGGGTGCTTGCTGCAGTTATAATAAATCGTAAGAAAAAATAAGGCAAAAAATCACTGATTTACAGGTCAGAACAGAATACGTAACAGAAAATAATTCACGGCACAAGCACATCTTGGGCCTGAAGTGTGTGCAGTTAACAGTTGGCTGTGAATATGAGACAGAATAAACAGACAACTCAGAGTGAAACCATTGAGTCACACTGTGTGAGCGCTCGGTTAAAATTTTCACTGCAGATATGAGTGTTTGCTTTCTCTTTGACACCTTGCACCAGCACATAAGGAGAGCTAACAGACAACACTCAGACATTGCACCTGCTGCACCAACTTCTACACTTTAGTCATGTAGGTGTCTAAAACTAGTTTTTAGTCATGTCCACTGTCCACTGACCAGATAATTAAACTGTCTTACTTAAAATTTATAAACTGGATTTCAGTCAACTTTACTGCAATCTTGTTAGTGGTAAATTAGTGGTAAATAAAATTAGAATTCTCTTTGCTGTTTTGTGCAGGGTGCAGATCTGGGTTAATCAATTTGTTAACAGTCATAAAATTTGTAATTGTACATGAACTTTGGATTCTGTGACTAGTAACACTTGTCAAGGTCACAACAGCTAATGGCTACCAGCTTCATTTAGAGCCACTAGCGTTACACTTAAGGTTCATTTTAATATGTTTGACATGAGCTGATTTGTCTTTACAAGTGATTTAATACAAATAGAACAATGAAAACATTGTGATAATACTGTCCCTGACATCTCTTAATGGATGCACATATTGTTTCATTGTAGTAGGCCTATTTTTTTTAGTACAAAAGATGCATTTTACTGATCACCCAAAATGAACTTAGGAAAATCATTTGTACGTTGGAAACTTGCTGCACCAAAAGCGAGAAGGGACAACATTGTTTTTGCATGTTCGCCACCCCACCCTAGTAAATAATCAACAGCCATAACTGTCTCAAGGGTGTTATTAAGTTGCAATGGTTTACAACTGAAGAGAGCAGAGCTCAAAACACCATCTGGTGTCAGAAATAACGCATACTCATTCTAATACCACTGCATTTATGTCAAATATTTCCATATTTATTGCTACATAAGACAGAATTATTTAAAACCAAAGCTATAAACTTTTGATTTTACTTTTGTGGTGGATTTCTCTTGACGAGTAGCCTGGTAAACCAGACTCATAATTCACTGAGCAAATAAATGTACTTCATGAAAAGGGTATGACCACACTCCACAGGGGATTCTTTTCAGAATTTGAATCCTAATAGGCATGGTATCAGGTTAAGTGTAAAACTATTGGGGCAGCCTTAAACCAGTTGGTAATAACATGACCATGTGATTTACGTTGTGGGCTATTTGGTGAAACAGACAGATGAGTGGGAAAGTTAACGTCCAATCTTTCCAATAATCACATAAATGCCATTATATTGTGTTGTCATTGAGATTCTGACCTGCCATGCATCATGGGATGAGATAGTTGAACTTTTTTTTTGTTGGAATAAAACCACATTATTAATGAGCAGATGTAGCTACAGGCTGCAGCTAACCACTAACAGCAGAAGCCCCCAGCCTCTCGCTCCTCTGAGACAGCAGCTCAAACACCGCTAAAGTTAGCCTGCAGGCTACAGAGAAGATGTTATTGTCCCGCAAGCTGTTAAATAATCACATAAATATTGTTATATTGTGTTGTGATCTTAACATGTTGTGTTGTACCTGGGGCTGTGTGAGTCTCATATCCGCATCGCACAGATCGATAGAAAGACTCCTACCTAAGGTTCCTATTCCTACATAGTAGGAAGTAGGTAGTAATCACAAACAAGTAGTACATTTCCTGTCCCCAAGGTTGCTGTCCATCTGGTCGCAACATTCTTTGTATTAAAATTCTGTAGTTTTCACTAACAAGAGGTTTTTGGTAGCCTGGTAAACCAAAGGCGTAGGCATCCACCATGACTGAACTACTGTAAACCTTTGTTTATAGTCATCTGCATCATCGAACTTATCCACTCCTGCTAGTCGCTGATTGGTCCAGTCAAAATTTTGTCTTTGCAATTCTAAAAACGGGCCTTGTTACCCGACTGATTCTTAGCGAAAAATGAGCTAAGAGGAAGGGGGGCAGAGCCAGGCTAGTTGACAGTAGCCTATGAAAGTATATGTGGGTTGTAAAGACTTCAGTGAACTTTGAAAGCCATCTCAGTAAACTCTCCAGACTAATCATTATAAATGGAGGTGATTTAGACATCGTCTGACATTGGACTGTCTGCATCATAAAGCACTTCAACTTAGATGGAATAAAAAAAAAAAAAATCAGTGAGCTTCACCCTCTCTTAAAGTGATATCTCACCACAAAACCATTTTTTGTTTATCAATTACTCACTCATATTTCTTGATTCAAAGAATATGTTTTTTCCTTTCAGTGTTATTCTAAACTAATCAGATTTTTCTCCAGAAATGCGAGCCACTCACTTTAGCTGCTGTTGCTGGCAGCCAGTGAAGATAAAATGTCCAAAACTCTATCCAACATATTTGCTACAAGGCTCCCTCGCGCATGCATGGCCTGGTTTTCCAGATGTGGCATGAACAAACTCACTTTTTTTCATACACAATACACTCCAGCTCTATCGGCATAGCCCGACATGTCCCGCACCCACACCACCATGTATTCCGAGTCCGATCTTACTCCTGTGGTTGTGCTGCTGCTACTGTGGCTGCCTCTTCTCTATTGGCATCCATTTGCCAAAGTTCCTTGTTGGTGTACTCTGGCTTGAATAAGAATGGTTCTGCCAAAAACTGTTGAAAGTCCACCCCTCTGCACCAGCCATTCTGTTTGTTTATTCTTTTATTTATTTTTGGATTTTGAAAATACTAAGAAGTTGTCCCAAATTTGTGCTCAGTTAAGCAGTGAGCAGCCTTGCTTAGTCCTTGTTTACTTACTCCGGCCAGTGTGCACGAACATCCAGATAACAACCAGTAAGCAAGCATGATTGATTCATCATTTCAATGATTCATCATTTCATGCCTGAGAACTTCTAATGAATCACTTGACCACGCACTCCCGAGGGCGCCTCATAACGTCTAGGTTGGATTAAGTGCCTTTTTAGCCAAAATAACAGTGTTTTGTAAGTATTAAGCCTACGACATGATAAAGAAGACTTGGATTATACCATACAAAGCTTTTGAGAATTTTGGATGGATGTTTTAAAATGATTTAGATTCTTTATAACTGTATCTCCATCAACTGGCAGCAAAAGCGGCTAAAGTGAGTGGCTTGAATTTTTGGTGGAATGACACTTGACGGAAAAAATACATTCTTCAGATCAAGACATCTAAGGGTGAATAATTGATACACAAAAAAAATAGTTTAAAAAAAAAGGTGAAATATCACTTTAAGCAGTGCATGCACACACACAAACACCCACATGCACACATTAAAGTGACATCACTGAAAATGTACTGCGCATAAACAATGCAATAAAACACATACAGACCCCCACAGACATACAGTACATATAAAGCCCTGTTAGACAAATACATTCACTTGATCAGCCATTACGATAAAACATAAATGCACTATTTGGTTATGTGATAAATCATGCGTAGAGTCACAGGAACTTACTCAAACACTCTTATGCACACTCACAACAACAACATTACTGGTGAATCAGGTGACCTAATGAAACAAACAACTTTGTGTTTTCACAAGGCAACATAAGCAGCCAGACTTAAGAAAGTGTTACAGGGTCAGCAGGAGAAAACAAGTTAAATGTCCTAATTTGTCTTTCTGTATTTCTACACAGGGTATGCAAGACCAAGCACCACTGTTTCACCTCAATTATTTCATTCGAAATTACTAATGCTTCAAGAAAAACCATCGACCTTTACAGAAAAAAGGTCAAGAAAAGGTTGAATGAACAATATATTTAATAACATAGAATTCTGGTTCTTTTGCCCAAAGAAATCTGAAAAGAACACTTTCTCCTTAACAAGCTAACAAGCACATCCACTCATGATCTAAATAAAATAAATAAGAGATGGGAACCCTCCATCTCCTTGTGTCTCTTTCCCTTTGGAAGCTGACCTCTCCCTTTAACAGCAGATTTTACTTTAATTTATTAATCTTTTTGTTAGTCTAAGTTTTGGTCTAAAAATGCATCCCTCTTCTAAAAATATACCATCCCTTGTCATGGCCTTAAATGTTACTTTTTGGTGTTTGAGTTTCAGGTACTGCTTGATATCACTTCTCTCACACAGTCTTGAGTTTGGGAAACTTGTTTATCACTTGATGGGATGTTGCCAGAAGTGCTACGTGCTTGATAGTGGCCTCCCCTCCCCACCCACATGTGTAACAGCAGTTTCCGGCTCTCAAGCATGTGATTCAGTTATTGGCCAGACTCCATTTTTTAAACAAATCATTAACCTCAGTGTCTCAGACTGATACAGAAATATGACAGAATATTTTACTGGTCCCTCAAGATAACATTTCGTAAACTCAAAAAACACTATTTCACAAGAAAGTTTTATCACTTTAAGACATAAAACAAGTTATACATGAAAGCCTTTGTTAATGCTATTAAAGTTTCCAGTTTACCACTAGTAAATTCCTTCCCTGATCCACAGTTACACTGATTCCGATTGGCTGGGACTAGAAATCCTTTTTCCAAGTGCATTTTTTTCATATGAAAGAGTATACACACACATAAACACACAATGTGACCATGACCAGGAGCTAAAAATTGATATAACCAAGAGGAAGTTAACCTTTACCAATGATTCCATTACAATAGTTCTGCAATTTGATTCTAAGCTGGACTTTGCAGAAGCAGTCCACAAACACAAATTCAAACTAGCACACAGTTTATGAACTCGGTTATTTATGTGTGTAAAAAAGTTAGATAAGACAAGGAAGCTCCTGCTCGATAAAACTTCCACAAGCAGGAGTTGTTTCCTGAACGCTTACACAGGCACGTGCCTGTAATTTCAAAGCAGGAAATTTATGACACAGCAGTTTTTTTGTTAATGGCCAACAATTGTTAAACATCCAGTGTATCACGACTGAAAAAATAAAATAAAAAAGAAATTTAATCCGCAAAATAACAGCAAGCCTTTGGCGTGACTCTGCAGTTTGTGAATTAATAAAACATTATTAAGTTTCATACAGTACTACACATTATTAGAATTTACATCACTGCATCAACAAATGTTATCAGTACAAATTCATAAATAGCCTATGTGTTGACATCCTTATACTAATGTCAACAATACAAGAATATAACTAATGAGAGTACAGAAGCATTAATGGAGGCAACTTGATTTGTTTGTCCCCTCTAAAATGTTACACATCACTGATGAAAAATGAATCTGCTCTTCAAATCTATGCAGTCCTCTTTCAAAATAGTTTAATATTAATTGGTCGTAAGTAATGAAATAAAACAACATCAATAGTAGCAGTAGGGAAACATTAACTCAAGACAGGACTTATAACAATCAATTAAGTGTACATCTAATGGTAAACAAATTTTACACTGTGTAACAAGTGACAGTAAACAACAGATATATGATTTTGTTGAATCAAATTAATAACTTAATTTAATGAATGGGAGGGAAGTTAAACACAAGAAGAATTAATTTTAAAAAAGTTTTTTCGATGGATATTTATTTTTATCAAGAGCCAAACAGAAGATTTAATGTGTCACATTTAGAATGACATCCTCTTTCCAGCAATTAGCAATTTTTTTCACGCCATTTGGGTAGAAACACAATAAAAGATAACTGTTGTAAATGTTGACTGTTCAGCTTTGAACCTTATAAACCTGTACACCTGCTTTTGTACTGAAATGAACTCGGAAGCTTAGACCAACAACAGACCAAACATCATCATCATCATGTAAATTGTAATACGTTCACATACTGTTGAATGTACTTGAGCACTCATGTGGTCATTTACTTTCGAAAAAAGGGGAACAAACTGCATAAACAGTGACTGGAAATCTTCAAACTAAACTGAACAAAACAATCAGCAACATGATTTGTAGTTTTCACTTCTTGAAATAATATGACTATTACCAAAGCCTGCTTGAACAACATCAATCACATGACATCAGAATGATGGATTTAAAGTCTGGGGCTGAATTATCCCACTCACTGTTTCCACTTTGGAAAAATAGCTCTCCGTCCCACTTGATACTAGATCATACAGGATCATTATGACTTAACTCCACTGTGCATTGTATTGCTCTAATCAGTGGTAATCCATGTGATACAAACTGTCCCGTCAGCTTTTCCATCTCCATACAGTCATGTGGGTCACAGGTGATGACAACACTGTGCAGGAATCTTGGAGCACTGTTTCACAATGTACACAAAAAATACACAGACTTCTTTATTTCCTCCTGTGAGACATCTAGGTGTTTTAGTATTGTGCCCAGTCAGTGTGTCTCCTCTTTACACTTCAACCAGATGTCTTCACCGAAACACACCCTCCGTAGGTTGTGCATTAACGAAAGCCGAGCTTGCCCGGTCAGGTGAGAGCACTGACTGTGTAATACATGTATGACGTGCAGAGCAAACCCCAGGGGTAAATCTGCAGAATTCAAAATGTCTCATCTTCCCTTCCATTTCAAGAGGTCACTTACAAACTAAAGACAAGGCTTGGCAGATTTATTTTTCTAGATAACAATGGTGCCTGTATCACTTTTAGATTAGATTTTGGGTCACCTGAATTTTTACAGCTGTTCTCCCTGCAGGCCAGACAGAGGAACCGCCTTAAGCTCTTGAACGTGTCTACAAAAACAAGTTTGAGGTCACTAGCTGTTTATTTTGTTCTTTAAAGAAGAGTAAGCTTACACTCACTAAAAGAGAAACATACAATGAAGTTTCACTTGCTATGTCAATTAAAGAAAAGTTTATATTAGACTTTATTTATGCCTTACATGTGTGGATCAACACTTACTGCATCTCCCCAGGTCAGCAGTGTTTTTTTGGTCCAAGAGTGTTCCCTTTGTAAGGTCAGGATCAGGTTAAATTTAGGACTCACAGCCACACTGTCCAGGACACAAGATGCTACAAAATTATACTAAGTCCATATCCCCAAGATTCCATTGCACATCACAGCTCTATGATGTTCTCTCCGAGACATGTCTTTGGTCTGTCCTCCATAAAAATAGACCGCTGCGTATTTTCCACAGTGCAGAGCTGAGAGATGCTTTTGGACACTTCTAAAACACTCAGCGGTCATTCAAGGGATTCATAAATATTGTCTTGAGTGGCGGTGATTAGCCTCCGCAGCTGTGTTTCAGCTTAGCCCCGTGGAATCAGCGAGCATAGCCTTTTTACGTTTCCTGACATTCGAGAAATGCAGTCTTTCCAAAACTGTGCTACAACTGACAGTGCAACACTTTGTTACTTTTTCTAACAACAGTCACAACAGCATGTGACTATTACAGCATAATTTTAAAACAGAAAGAACGTAGTGTGACAGTAGCTAAGTGTAGCTGAATCATAAAGACAGTAAACTGACTCAGCAATGTTATCAACAGAACATCTGACTGAAGCTTGCTAACATGAGCAAACATCAGCTTTTTAGGCTAGAGCAGCAAAAACTCAGTTTGTCTGAGCAACAGTGACATCATTTCCATTTGACAAGAGAAAGAGACAGTTTCTTATTTTAAAAGTTACATTATCTCACTTTAAAGTGGACATGAAATACGGAATAAAATTAATGTAGTTTGTTCAATTTTTACCAAAGGTAAGATATGGAACCAAATTCAAACTTTATGTTTTTTATAATATCGCTAGGAAACCAGATAGTAATTCACTCTTGCACCAATAGGGAGCAGCCATCTTCACACAAGCTAAGCAGTGATGTCACTGGTATGGTTCTGCAAGCGGGGGACTGTCAATGGCGGGGTCATATGCTGTAACGGCGGTTTACGGCTGTTTTGATGGACTAGTTTGAGTTTTGGATTACTCATGCAAACACGAGAAAGGAACCATTACGAAGGTGGTGAGAAGTAAATGTGGTAAAAAGTCATTTTTCCCAAGACGAGACTAACTTTGTCATCTAGTTTATGAGCCAATTTGTTTAGGATGAGGGAGCTCTTCGTTTCCAGTATAACAGTAATGTTACTACATTGCTACATCACTTTAGAAGGAGCAAGATCTTGGTGGTGTCAAGAATAAAAAGACTGTTTTG
>JAQLOL010013825.1:0-14891 GCA_029783665.1 Naso thynnoides
GGCAGGCTAGCACTTCCCATTGACTACCAGTGTTTGAGCTAAGCTAATTAGCGGTGGGCGAGCTCTACCCGTCTCTTCCTTGTTACTGCACACACATTTGAAAGAATGGGATCTGTCTGCTTGTCTGGAACTAGGGCGGAAAAATATCAAAAAGCAAAAATGAACCATTCAGAAATGTAGTGTTGTCTTTCTTCTGCCTGTAGGAAGCAGGAAACGGCTACAGTGGCTTTACTGAGGGTGCATCGAAGGGACAAAATAGCATCCTTTTGATTGTTTATGATTAATGCATTAACACTTACAGCCCAACTTGTAACAGAATCATTGAATGCAGCATTGTGTACAGACTTCATGATAGAGGTGGAGAGACAGAGGAGAATGTTGGAACGAGAAGAGAAACGCGCTGTTGGCAAGCGTTTCACAAAATAGGAGGCAGACGAGAGACAGAGTAGGATGTGAGGGTTAGGGTCAGACGAAGAAGAAGAAACCGAAACTGACTGAGCAAGAGGCTGGGCCAGAAGTGTTTGGGTTTTAGCTGGTAGCATGTCAGAGCCAGGTGTTCACAGTCTGTATTCTCTAGTTTAGGTAACATAGCTTGGCATGCTGCTGTCCTTCATCATGTAAAACTCTGCGCAAAGCAAAAATTGCCTCTGAATGCATGTTTACTTGAAGACCTAAGTTTTCAGGAAAATATATAAAATCATGAAATATAAAAATCATTGCTCGTTAATCGTTACATTACAGTGGAGTTTTGTTTGAAGTTGACACATACAGAACAACTGATCTGGAAACCAGGGCTCAGTCTTTCTGACTCAGAAACTACGAGGTCGCTAAATCTCACAACGGTCGATGTAAGGTGAACATGTTTGGGTTTTTGGAAGTGGTCTGTTTGGTGGTGTCACGTAGCAGCCCTGTGACGGCTGCAGCCTTCTGGTTGAGGTTCACCTTGCTGAGGTGTGTTTGATTTGTTGTCCTGTGTGTCTGCAGCTGGAGGATGAGGAGGAACCGTTCGTATTGGAGGACACCTGCTTGCTAAACACGGACAACATGGACGCGCACTCCTGTGACACCTCCTCTTTGGCGAGCTCGGACAGTGGAGACCCAGTGCATCTCAAACGGCACGGACTCTCACACATTCGCACACACATACACACAGACACACTCCTCTTCCGAGGCAGGCAATGTTCACGATATAATATCCTAATCAGTTATAGGTCTTGCCTTAAATTGTATTAAAATAGTTTGACATAACTGCCTAAATTCTAACTAAAGATCCTTTCACACCGCTGTGCTGTAAGTACCCTGAGAACCGCCTCGCCGCTGGAGGATTCCCAGAAAGCTGGCGTTTTTAAAAGCGGCTTCTACCGCTGAGGTCCAAGGCGGCAATGACAGGGAGGTTGTTGGTGAAAGACTTGACACTGGGACAGTAGTAACGTTACACACAAGGCACAAGTAACTGACAATTTCTACATATTTTGGTTATTTAACTGTCATCTGTTCGGTAGAATTGTTGTGCCATAAACAGATTTTCTTTGGGTTTCTCGTCCAGCAGTAGAGCTGTGTTGTACAGCTAGGACAGCAACATTGCTGGAGACCTCCACGTTTACTTTCAGATGTACAAAGCCTGCTGTCTGGTCCGTGCTGCAGCGCCATGTCCCGCGCTGTTCAAACAGATGGAGTGAAAAATAACTTACAACTGATTTTTATGATGAAACACTTTTTGATCTTGCAGTGTGCTAACTGTCAGGACCGAGCTTGTCATGGAAAAAGGAAGCATCGTGGTAGCAGATGCTCTAGCATGAAAGTTTTTATATTTGCGAGGATTTGAAGCTATGGTCACAACAAATTAAGTTCTGACAAAACTATGAAGTAAACGGGTGAGTGGATTCTGTTCAAACTGAAGAAGTAAATATGAAAAAATGGCTTAAAAATGAGCTTCTGCAGTATTTTCCTACGAAGCCAGTACTAAAAATAAAAATACAACTTTAAAATAAACAAATTTAAAATACAACCTTACTGTCTAATTTTAGTGATTTTGATTCTTACTGGCATAAAACATCAAAACTGTGATGAAATGTTAAACACATGGAAGGTGTAGGCCTGCAGCAGTAAACCTAAACAAGTTATTTTACATTAAATAACTATTTTATTCTAAAATGTTGCGTAAAAAAGTGAGACAGTAGAAATTTTTAACTAAATACATGCCACATTTAAGATATTTTTAAGTCACAATGACATAGAATTGCGTTCATCAACCATTTCTGTGTAAAATTACTGTAAGATTAAAGTTTAGTGAATATATTTTGTGTAGAGCCTTTGCGTAGGTGTGAACAGAGGTTCAGTCTGGTCCAGTCTGTTACGCTGCTCTCAAAAGAGTGCAAAGCGTGCGCGTGGTGCGTTCTCATACAGGAAGTCAGAGACTCCACACACACGCTGCTGCAGTGACCGAATACGAACCCACAGCATCCTGATGCTGAAACAGTCCCGCTAAGAAGTGACCACCAGCAAAACCATCGACTCGCCAGAACTTTTTTTGGCACGCACTTTCTTGTCCTTGGAGGTACAAGGTAGTGAAAATGAAAATATCCTTTGTGTTTCTGTGTGTGTGTCTCATTTTAATTTGTAAAGAAAGAGGAGGACGGTGGATCTGAACCTGACGGTGCATGGGTCGGTTCTTCGACACAGCCTGCTGAAGGGCATCTCTGCGCAGATCGTCTCTGCCGCTGTAAGACACACACACACTAATTTCACACAGATCTGTTCTTGATTCATAGTTGTGCGTTTGTTTCAGCAGAATAATGCATGGAAGATTTTATCCAAGTGCTCAAACAAAAAGTTTTGTGTCTCCCCTTCAGGACAAAGTGGATGCTGGACTGCCGACTGCAATAGTGAGTATCACTTAAATTCAACTTTGAGAGACGACGCGACGGTACGATTTGTTAACGCTCTTGTTTTTTTCTCTGCCTTTTGAAGGTTGGCTGTGTTTGCACTCGTTATGCACGTTACCAATGTGATTTTCAGATGCTGTCATGATAATTTCTAGAGTGCCTGTATACTGTAGACCTGAAAGGGGCATGGGCGTAAAAATGGACGATTGCCACAGGTGTTGCTTTTTGCATTTTGTCTTTCCAACAAAAGATAAAAGACACACAGACATGAAATGAGGGGAGAGAGAGGTGATTAACATGCAGCCGCGGCCAGATGCAAAACGTGCCAATGTGCCAGTTATGCACTGAAACCAAACTGGAGTGCCCCATCCATGGGTTTTGCATAACTTTAAATCATCTAAATAATAAAAATAAAAAGTACAAAGTACAGTATGCCTGTTGTAGAAGGTTTTAGATAACAACAGAATAGCAAATTGAACTGAAATAGAAGAAATGAAAACATCTAAATGGAAAAAAATAATATGAAAAGAATATGGAGCTGGGCTGCACCTCACCTTTCTGTACATACTATTAGTGGCTGAAAGTTTTGTTCTACCTGCCACAAATTATTGTAAAAAGAGATTTTTCTTTTAATGGCAATTCAAAGGTTTGCATCCATTTAACAGCCCTGAACAGAAAGACTGAACAATTAATCACAGTAAAGTACCAACACGGTGTCACCTTCAGTGTTGCAGGAGAGCTCGTGAGTGAGGAGACTGGGTTTGCATTCGTGAGAGAGGAGACTTCACAGAACAAGCTTGTTTTGTGAGGCAATATCAAACAATATTGATGTAAACTGGATTTTTTTATCCTTTATCTTTTTTAAAAATGTGGGAAACACCTAAAAAAGTCAATATTTTACTCTAAACTCTGCACTCAAGAACAACAAGAAAGATGTAGGAGAGAATTAGAAAAGGATTGTGAAGATGCACGTTTTTTGGGTTGGCTTTGGTAATTTCTGAAAATGCAAACAAATAAGAGAAGCAGTGCTTGTTATTATGAAGCACATCTACAGGCGACTCTGTGTTTGTGGACTTTAATCGTGCAGTTGTTGGTGGAAGCAGGTTGTTTAGTTTCTCTATAAAGAATGACCATCTTTATACAAAAGGAAGGAAACTGTCTGTCCGTCCGTCCGTCCCTCGCATTGTGCAAAAACTGTCGGTCAGATGAACTTGGCAGGTGTGTTTGCTGACGACGTGAGGTTGTGCATGTGTGCACATCCTCATACGTCCATCGGCTGCATCGACGTATGAGTTGGACTTAAAGCTTCTTGTTTTGTTTTGTTGTCTGGTCTTCCTCCAACAGACTCGAAGTGAGATATTTATCTGTGTGTCTTTGTGTGTGTGCAGACGATGGCAGGTGTAATTGCTGTGGGAACGTCTCATGGTCTGGCTCTGGTCTTTGGTGAGTCTAAGATCCATTTCCCTCTTTATACGCACACACTGGTGTAAATGATAATAATGGCTTCATAAGCACATAAATAATTGTTCCACAAGCTCGCAGACTGCCAGGAGAGGGAGACAGAAGTTGCATATTCCAGGTTTAAACAAAAATATCATTAAGTTGTTGTAATGAACTACTCATAGTATTAATATTTAAATAAAAATAACAAGCCTCTTTGTGGCCAGTGAGCTGGTGAGTGTCTGGCTCAGGGTATCAAGATGTTGAGAGGTGGAGCTGTGTTACTTTGATCTGTCTGTCAAAAGGAAGTCAAATCTAAAGAGAAGTCACTCTGCACCAGCTCTGTTTGAACGAAAAGTAGAAGAGCAAGTTGAATATACAGTTTCATTTTTTATCAGTACATTAGGCCTGACCCGGATGCCATTTATTAAAGCTGTGGACATTCGTCTGTGTTAACAATCGACCCTCTGAACATTCCTTCTCACAAACACGTTTAAAAATCAGGAATACTGTAATGCTCCTTCACAACCAAAAGTTTCACTTCACAGAGTTCTAAGGCGTCATCGTAAAGCCTGGCATGAAAGAAGGGAATACACACAGCCTGCTTATATCAGCCCGTTTAGAAGGACGAAGACTTTCCACTTTCTGCTAATAATGACCACAATTTAACCTGGAAGTCCCAGACACACTTTTGCTTAACATGATGTGTTCATGACTTCATGTGGAGTTGCATAAAGTCGTGTTGTACAGTTTCAGCAAGAACCTGTTTCATCTGCTGTGACAGCCATCAGACATCCGACGACTTCACACGTTCTTAAAAGGGTGTCAGCCACTACTGCTTGTTACTTTCTTCCAAGGGGACTCATGGTCAATAGTAGGGATGCCACAGTTCTCAATATAATATTGAACCGTACGGAACGCCATCCACGGTTCAATGCGCACTTTGAAATTGCGGTATTTTAGTTTTGCATAAAGTTTTATGTACCGTAACTAGTTTCAATGTATTTCTGCCTGAATTGGCTCTGTCGGAGCTCCAGTGCGGCTCATGAACGCACCATGTGTCTCCGCCTCCCAGCCGACTGCAGTCACGCACTTCACTCAACGAGCAGAGTTTAGGAGCAGAGTCTGAGAGCAGAGTCTGAGGAAGCAGCTTTTCTTTAAGGGCCGGCCTGTTTCCTTTTCCCTCCTGATGCGCCGTGTCTGTCGGAGAAACGCTGATTTTTAGAACTGTTGAATGTCAGCAACATGGTTTAATTTATTGACATTTCAGATGTTTCCAGTGAGATATTATTGGGTTTATTGAGAAACATTCTGAAATGCACTCAGACTCACCCAAGCACTGTGCCTCATCTATGAACACTTAAAGAAAAAATAAAAGTAATTAAATAAAATTACAGTGAAGCATATGTCCCATGAAAGGCGAAGAGCACCAAAAAATGAAATAAAAAAGAAAGACTACAGCCTTATAATAGACACATTTATTTTACATTTTACAACACGCAAGAGTCTGAATGGATTTTTTTTAATCTAACAGGCAAATAAAGAAATAATTTTGAAAAAATACATAGCTTTTTTTTCTCCTCACACACAAAATGCATACCGAACCGAAACCGTGACCCAAGAACCGAGGTTCATATTGAGCTGTGGGCTGACTGTACTGTGGCGTCCCTAGTCAGTAGTAATTTAAAAAAAACAAAACAAAAAAAGAAAAAATGGACCCTCAAAAGTCTCAAATTTATTTGTAATTAGTTTATTTTCACTGAGGAAAAATCACAATTCAGTAATTAATATTCAGCGTGAATGAATGTTCAGTAATTGCCACGACATATTTTGTGATTATCTCACGGCTTTTATAACAACAGCTGCATCTTCATCTTCTGATTTAATACATTCCAAGATCATTGATATCCACTCTCAAGACTGCCTCGCCTGAGTCTGACATAGAGGCGCTGACAATAACATAATCGCCCTCGTATGAAATGCTGGAGCCATCAGCCTTCGATCTCACAAAATTGTTTTCACTTCCATTATACATGATGTCATACAGGTTGTAGTCGCAGTCGTTCCCTCTCTCACAGATTCCCACAGAGAACCAGTTGTAGTAGAGGTTTCGATCGTAGGGCACAGAGTACATGACCGCCATGACGTGGCTGTAGTCGTTCAGGTCTGGGTTGTAAAGGTCGTAGGTGAAGACGCCGACGGCTCCGGTCGCAGCACCAGTGGTCTTGTTGAAGAGAGCGCTGGCAGTGGAGCAGGGACCCACCACGGGCGGCAAAGGGACCTCGCACAGGCCGCTCTCAGTGAACACCCTGAAAACAAACATACCAGGGATTTGAAAATGAATTAGTGCTGACTTTGTTTCTTCCAACAAGCATGTAAATGCACCCACATGGTTTGAAACAGGTCTCAGTCTCAGTTTTATAACGATTCGGCAGTTGTGTCGCGTGCCTGTTTTAAAATCCAGCACATGGCAGCGGCGGCTGGTGAAAGTTTTGTGATGTGATTTAGGCCTCGTCCTGCGAATGAATCTGTCGTACATGGTTTACAATTAAGACATACAGTGTAATATCGATAAAACTGCCGAATTAAAGACCATTGGTTGGTTGATGCGACACAGTCGTGTGAGGTTATGTGTAAATAAATCTGATCAAACTGAATTCAAAATAAATAAATAAGGAGAGATAAGGATCGTTCTAAAGCAGTTTGTTAAACTAACCACAAGTTGTTTTGGAGAGACTGTTGTAGTGTTTTGGTGTTTGTCACCACTCAGTTTTATCATTGGTCATATTTCCCTTTATTGACAGAACGAGGAGGGTCTTCTACAAAACTTAACTGTTATTTTATAGTTACCAGGTCAGTACTCTGCGTTTTGGAACCAAGTTTCAGTTGCGAACAAATGACTCTGATAAAGTAAGAGTCATGATCAGAATGACAAAACTTAAATGAACATTGTTAGTTTATGTTCTGTTCATAGCACTAGACTCACTTCCAACAGTATTCAGTGTCCTCGGACACTTTGGTGGTTGTATTGAATTGCTATTGTGCAGAAATTTGGGAAATATAATTTTACTTGTGTGTTTGTACATTTGTCAGTTAGGTCACAGTGCCTCTATTCGCATTTTAGTGCTCGCCTTTTTTCTCAAGGCGGTGTATTTGTCTGTTATCAACCTAGAAAAAGACGGGTACAAAAGTAGCAAACCTTGGATTGCTGAGAGTGTAGGAGCCGGAGTTGTTGGAGATCTCAACGTTGCAGCTGCGATGAGGCATTGTGATGAGATGTGGAGCGGCCGCAGGTGAAGAGGCTGGCTGTGAACATGAGACAGCATCATTTCAGTGAGATTTAAGACAAGAGATTTACACGAGAGATAATCTGTTAGTCTGTTTATGAAATATATATATATGCATGTCATGGCATGCTGAAACTTCAGCTTTCATAATAAGTAAACCATTCGTACTGTGTGTTGTCCAAACTATGTCTTAAGTGCTTTATTTAAGAAAAGTCACAGAAGGATAAGCCTCATAATTATAAGACCAAGCTGGGATCATAAGATGTGGTGAAATTTTCTATTAAATCTACAGTGACATGTTTGGGACCGCTGGAAACTAGAAATTCCGAACTTTCAGATGACGCTAAAACACATTTCAGTTGTCAGATTATTGGTTTTCCTTTTTTTTTTCGGGTTAACGTGCAGTCACACAAAGCACTTCACAGTCACACTGACATTAATCTGATGTTCCCACCAACGTGTTTCACTGAGGCTCACGTTGGTTTAGCCAGAAAATGACGGAGTTACCATGATTGTGGTTACCAGTGTGTCCTCCGGGCAGCTAGACCTTGACTGACTTTCTAAATTTATTCAGATTGTGAATAACTTATCTAGTGGTGTTCTTGTGGCTGGGTTGAAGTACTGATTCCTCTGAGTTTGGTCGTTGGATTCTTCTGACTTACACAAAACCGTAGATTCCTGATTCAGTCCTGAAGATGTTGCATCGTTCACAGTTCTGCTTGTAAAAGCATAGAACGCTGGAGTCATCTATGCATTTGGTTCATTGGCTCAATATTGATTATATTTTTCACAAGGTTTCAAATTTACAGTTACAGTTGTAAAGTAATAGCAGGGGAACACGTTGCATTGGTGATATGGCCTTTGAATACATTTTGTTTTGTTCCATCCGTGTCCGTGTACTCCTTAGAAATAACAGAAGTAAGTTGATTTGCAAAGGATTCGTGGCCTTAGATGTTTATCTGTCAAATGAGATCGTATAAGCCGTGTACGTCACGTGGTTGAGCCACTATCTCTGTTTCACTTTGGGGATATTTTTTAGGCACTTTTTCCAGAAATATGGCCTTGGGATGAAGAGATTTATGAGAATCCCTTAAGAAAAGCGATTGTTTGTCAGGCCCCAAATTCACTGTGAGGTTTTGAGTAGGCTTTACTCATGGCCTTGGAAAAAAAAAACAATCATCACTTTATGACTTCAGACAAAAACACAAAGGTGTAAGTTTCAAACTGAAGTTTCTGTATAACTCCTTTCTGATTGTTCGTCAGCGTTCACTGACCATAACTTGGTTATTTAAGCGCCGGCAAACTTACTGTGAGCTGGAGAAGCACAGATTGAACACATGTCAAGTAGTATTTGCTGTGTTCCACTTGCCAAGGTGTGTCAGTACGCCATGGTTGTGAGTCAACATACGTCATTTCAGGGCCCTGGCACTGGCTTATCTAACTTAAACTATGCAACAAAAAATTTGCCATTAGTATTATCACCAGTTTGCCAAGTTCAGACGTCACTGGAAATGTGTTTTGCTTTAAGTATTAATTGGCTGCAAAACTGCACAATGCTTGTATGTTTTCTGTATTCCAAAAACATTATGTTTAGTTAATTTTTTTGGAGTGAAAATTCAAATTTCCCCAAATGCAAAGAGTAGCCAAAGTAGTATTAAGTTAACATCTAATAACCCATTAGAGGAACAAAGCGAAACTGTGAATAAGATTAAACAGAAGTGCTACATTTCCACATATTATCTGCAGTGACATAGAGCTGACATGAAAGTTGGAGAAAAATTTGAAGTGAGTGACAATATTTCAATGAAAAATAAAGACGACGGAACAAAGATGACTGTCCCTGCCAGTGTTCTTCCTACAGACCAGTGTCATTACGAAAGTCAAATAGGGTTTATGAAAAACATCATTCAACATTTTATATGAAAAAAACATTCAGTGGAGAAAAAAAATGGAATAATCTTGTCGCGATGCTCAATGACGCTACTGATGTCGGTCCTTTTCTCTTCCTGGTTTAAGCCGTGGCACACTGTACATGTCCTACAAAGAGGGAGCTAGCAGGCTCACCTTTTCATTTGCCATCAAGCTGCTTTTCGTTTTCAAAAAGCCCAAAGCCTAAAGCAACAGGCAGGTACAAAGAATACAGAGGGGAGTGGCTGAGCAGGTCTCGCCATGTACCTCCCACTGACTGTGTGTGTCTCGAAACCAGCCACAGCCTTATCAGGAGCCCTAGTTGTACTGGAACTATTCGCCGGTTTCTTCGGATATAATCTTAGTTCAAATACAGCATACTCTTCACATTTAACATGAATTTCATAAACTTAATTATACAAATCTTCCATCAAAGTTGTTCATGGACTATTTCATCAATCATAGGATATGTGTAGAGAATTTGAAAATACCTACTATTTTAAAATATCTGTTTTTAAATTTCTGGTCAGGCAAATCAGGCTCTCAGTTGTATCGAAATGGTCTTTGTCCCTTTTTGAAGAATAACTTCAATTGAAGTTACACTTGAAAACGCATTTATTTTTTAAAACAACCCATCGGTCGGGGGGACAGAGAGGCGGTGGTGGGAAATGTTTTAAAGGCGGGAGAGGGCGGTTCTGGTTAGCTGGGTGACGTGTTGATCGAAGGAGAGGTTGTTGTCAAAAGTGACCCCAAGATCGCAGATACCTGGGGAGGGAGATGAAGTGGAGTGGTCAGGGGTGAGACTGAAGTTCTGAGTGGATTTGGTAGGAAATTTGGGACCAGTGACGAGTTAGTGGGAGGAAAGTGGCATGCATCCGTGTTGTTATTTCGGTGAGGCAGTTTGTTAGTGTGAAGTGGGATGCTTTGATGATGGGGTTTGTTTATAGGAGAAAAGAGAGCCTTGGGGTTAGAGGAGCTTGTGTGAACTTGGTATTAGCAGTAGGTGGAGCGGGCTGTGTTTAGAGCAGTTTTGTATTGTTGTAAACAGTCAGTCCTGTGGGGTGTGCTGTACTGTGTGTTCAATGTTTGTGGATAATAACTGACAGCTGGGTTTGTTTGGGTGAAGTTAGTCCATCATAAAAAAGTGGCCAGCGGTTCCAAAACAGATTAAAATTGTCAATAAAAGCCTTGTTGTGAGTTCTGCAGGCGGATTGCAACCAGTAGTGGAGGTCGATAGTGTTGCTGAATCAAGTGGCATCGTACAGCGGTGCACTGGGTCTGAAAAATTGCATTGAAAAACTGGACGCTCCTGTGGAGTCGCAGGTTATCACAGTGTTGGGAGAGAAAAGTGGACGAGGGCATGAAGACAGCTGGCTGATCGTAGAAGACCGGTAGTGCTCAGTGACATCAGAGCGGAGTGGACTCAGCAGATGAGTTTGGGCGGTCTGGACAGGTAAATGTTGTGGTAAGTAGGGCCGTTCCTAAGCCGACTGCCGGCGATGGAGTCCACTGGAGTCACCTGACGGCCTCCATCAGTGTGAGGAGGACGGCCTCCCCACTTGTTTGCTCTGAGGTCCCACAGTGGACAGGACAGCTGCCCGGTTGTTACTGCATCAGCCGCAGGTGGAGAAGGGACAGCAGCAGGCCCAGCAGGTGGAGAGGAGGCAGCGGTAGGTGCATCAGAGGCACAGTGTGCAGACTCAGGTGCACAGGAGGTAGATTCAACGGGGGCTCAGACAGAACCCGAACAGGTCGCTCCAGTATCACCTGGATCATACGGGGCTGCATCCTGCAGCGGTGGTGGTGGGGGAGAACCAGTTTCCCCCTGCTTTTTCCTCCCCGCACCACCAGCTACGTCCTGGACTTTGGAGAGTTGCGGTCGCAGAAGCCCACAGCAAAATATCCAAGACGTGGGAGTGCATAGGCGGGATCCTTGTAAACAGTGAACCTGTTATGTCGACGGAGCTTGATAGCATGGTGTCCTATGACTGCAGCTCCTCCGACAACCTCCTGATGTCCTTTTTAAAAAGGACTCTGCTGGCTTTCCTGCAAATTTTATTTATCTATAACTTTGAGTTTAATTTTAGGATCAGCTGTGGTTGTGAACGTCTGCTTTCTTTTGGATTGATGAATGGATTGTGACGTGGTCGAATGGTGTTAAGAAAACAAAAACTCCTTTCCCTGTTCAGTTATTGTTCTGTGCTGAAAATGGCATTTGAAAGAATTGTAAAGAAATTGAAACATATCTTGAGCAATAATAACCGAAAATACAAAAAAAGCTACGTAGTTAATAGTCCTCAGATCTGCATCTTTATATAAGGCTTCCTGCTTGATGTGGTTAATCAGATCAAATTACAAAGAGACTTGACCAACATTTAGTCGGATGATCTGTGAATCAAAAGATCTCAGTAAACTTCAGTTAACCCAAAACAAGGCTGTCGTACTAATTCATCACTGGTCATTTGGTACAAATAGTGTTGATACCAGATAAGACTGTCGGGGCTCAGTTGAAACCAGGTTACATTCCCATCCACTTGTTTTCATCAGGAAACGTGTATTTTTGTTGCTGTTCCTGCTGAATGCTCCTTAAGAGGCCACAGATCAAACACATATGTGACGAGCCAACACCAGCTTCATAAAACATGCAGAAATGGAAGATAGTTCTGTTGAACAGTCGGTATTTGAAAATGAAAAACTCCTAAATGCTTTAAGCAAACAAAAGCAGAATTTTCCAAACACAGTGTAAGACTGAGAATACGTTTGATGCTATCTTATTTTTCATTCATTTCTAAATGGTTGCAAACCTAAATAAAGCTGTGTTGTTGTAACTGTCAAGTCTCCATTTTTTGCCTTTCATTTGTTGTGTGGTAAATTAACAAATGTATTGATATTTGTAGTTGTATTTTGTTTTCTCCGGTTTGATTTTGTTGTTTGAAGAACGGTTGCCGTGTAATTACTATTTTTTCATTTGGTTGACTGAATGAATGAAACAGTAAATCTCCTGACTTGGCACTTTAAATATCGTTAGAAACGTAAGAATAAATTGGTAAACACAAGATGGAATGAATGTCTAAATGTCAGATCATGTGAATAAAGATGAACTTACCTTATATGATCTGCAGAGTTAAAAAAACCTGTAGTTAGATGTGACAAATAGTTGGTCTGGGTTTCAGGCAGGATGTGCACATGAGCGGCTCGCTCGCTGCCTTTTATTGACTCAATCAGGACCTTTGAGGCTGAAGTTGACGCCCTCCTTATCTCCCGTGTAGTATCAGCTTCCCCCTCTGTTCCTGGACCTCGCCTCTGCCTTATCACTTTGACATGATTGGATCAGACCTGCTTCATCAATGTATGCTTTTGTCTGGACGTTTTTTTTTTTTTTTAAGGAAAAAGACAAAAAGCTTTTTCAAACATATCAATTATTTGTACAACACGTACATGAGGAGGTTTTTCTCACTGTCGTTGTTAAAAGGTTGGTGCTTCGCTGTCGTCCAGGCAGCTGGAAACTTGGTATCTACAGTAAAGTTTCCCCAAACACAATCACCTCCACTTTCAATCCCTGCACTTAGAGTAGATTAATGGTGATCAAAGCACTGCTGACAGTGAACCAAAAAGTAGATTACTGGTTAAAAATGAACTTGAGTGTATAGTAGAGGCACAGTTTTTAAAAAAGGAACATGAAAAATACTCTGGACAAGTTTTTCTACTCATTTGCAGTACTTGTACTGCGTCACTAACCACCACTGCTGGTTTCTATCTCACAAATGGAAATATCTTGTTTGAATAGGCCAAAAAAATTCAACTTCAGCATCGGGCTCTTTTTAACGAAAGTCAACCATCTGCGAGTGAAAAATAGATTCATGTGTATGCGAATATTTTAATTAGACCCGGCCTCATGAAAATGATGGTGGATCATCTGGTATTTACCTCATTGTCTTTGAAGGTCATGACGAGATCAGTTCCTGAGCTGGCGGTGAACTAATACCAGTAGTAGCATGAGTCCTGTCATAGTGCACTATGACAGGACTCATGACAGTCTTTATTGCGAGGTCCGTAACGTCTCATTGTCAAATAATTGCGTGTAATAAATGTAGGTGGCAACTTCAGGATCTCACGATGTCTGATGTATTCTGTAAATGGACGGCCACGTATTTCATAATTTTAAGACCCCTGATCCGTCTGCACATATTTGGCTGAGCGCTTTAACATCTGACACCGTCGGCTCATCAGTCCACCGGGAGGGTGTGGGTTATGAAAAACAAACGTGAACAGTTACTGCTGAGATGTTTGGTACGTGGCTCTTTTTATTTTGACCTGTGCTGCACAGAAGTTACACGTACACACTGTGCAGGCAGCAGGTCTGGAGCTCTGGCACTATGCTCCAACTAGGCAGAAACTAGTCTAACAAAGACTAATGCTTTTATTGGTACCACCGTTGACATTAATGTCATGATGACTAACACTGCACTGTGCACTAATACCACCAAAGACTGTTAACTGGTTTCAGTCACAGCTGCACTTTAGTGGAAATGTTATTGGTGTAGAGCGTAATATAAAGTGCAATATTCTAAATGAAAGTAGCAAGAAAAATAGATTTAAGTAAACTGTTAACAAGTCTTCCTGAATATACAAACAAATAAATGGTTACTTAAAAGAAGGGGGGAAGTATCTATTCAGGGAAGGTGCCTCTGAGAGTGGACTCTCTGTTTCAGAGACGCCCTGATAACTCAAACAGTTACACATTCTCACCTGGAAGCTGCTCAGTACAACAACAGGCGTATCTGCAGCCGCTGAGCAGCTCCACTGGAGCGACTGGGGTTAGGGGCCTCGCTCAAGGGCCCTCAAAGGTGGAATATGGGTGGAGCCAGCAGTTCCCTTCACTTTGACCACCCACATAAATCCTGCTGGTCAAGGGATTGAACGCTGGTGGCCTAATGGTGGCCATTAAATATGTTCATATAGAATACAGTATGTTGGATGGAGTTATATTCTTTCAGCAGTATCCAAACCTACATTACCGTGGACTGATCCAACACAGGAAGCACAGCAAAATGGTTCAGGCTACATGTTGGGGAGGCCCGGCTATGTGTAATCCTGCGTCAGCCCAGGTTCAGAAAGATACGCTCGCCCCAAAACATTTAGGGAGTTTTCACTATCTTATATATTTAATTTTTCATTAGGTCAGTGTGGGATTTTGCTTGTGGATTTGTTATTAGAGATCTTAAACTACTGACCATCTTGACTCTTGAACTCTAACATAGGAATTTTCCAACAGTGTCTCTAGTTATATCTATATAACACAACTGGACACAAATTTGTGCGATAACTAACACAGCATTGGACTATCTAATATTTAAATACTTTATTTATC
>JAQLOL010013826.1:0-14878 GCA_029783665.1 Naso thynnoides
GAATCTTCAAAACGTTTTCTTTTGTGGTGCGTTGCCTTGAAGTAACACTGTGGCATAATGGTAAGGACGGAGAAGGAGAGATATTATTTTAAATTAGAACTTTTTTTTTTAAAGATATTGAAAACACTCAACAGCCTCATCAGGTTATCATGCTTGCCATCTGAAATATAAAAACAGTGAAGAAGAACTCTTTCCATAAGATTAAATGTCTGAATGTTGCCTGCAGGCAACATCGTATCTGTGGAACGACTCTTTGAAATGAACGCATCAAAGAGTCTAAACATATTAAATCAAACTTTACAACAATTTAACAAACACAAACAATCAAAACCTTTTGCTGCACATGAAAGTTACGTCACATTCAAGTGTTTGATCATTGATCAGCTGTTTCTCTCCCGACATCGACATAAGTTGCTGCAAACTTCGGCTCGCTCATCACTGAGGGTAAACTCTTATTTTCAATTATAACGAACGTACAATGAAAGAAACAATAAATAACAATTAAATAAGCAGTAAAATTAAATAATGTCATGGTGAATCCATGATGGTACAGCGCTGCCTCAAGGAAACATTTTAACATTTTTTTATTACTTGCTTATCAAATATATCACATTTAACTGTTAGAAATGAGGCTTTATTGATCTGTAAACTGTTTTTTTCTAAACTAACAAAGAGCAGGAAAAGATGTTTCCCCTCCACTTTTGTTGGGAGAAGAGGCTGAGCTGATCTGTGTGAGAAAGTCTGCGTTAAAGGGATTCAGCATGGCTTCCAGAGAGTCATGTGACAAAGTAAACAACTTCTACTGGTTCCTGACAGTCCCGCCTCTTTTTTTTTTTACAAGTCTTGCATCTGAACTGCGCCGTATTATGTGGGTATAAAAGGCTAAAAACAGGAATGTTGCCTAGCGGACTCCACTTTCCCAAATACTTTGACTTGCCATCCGGGCAACTGTTAGCGTCAGTGGCTGACAATTGTTATTGTAATTTGTTCGATCATCTTCTTTGTCAAAGACGATTCATATGACAACAATCATTTGTGCTTGTAAAGGACACAAAGCAATATAAGTGAAAAACAAACTGAACAAAACCTGAAAGTTAATGAGTGGCATTTTTTCCAAGTCTTTTTTTTTTTTTTAAATATTGCATTAATTATTGTAATTTGAACTCGTTACCGGGGTATTATCATATTGTATTGTATTTATATTGTTTGTTTAACTAATTAACTTTAAAAAGCTTTGAAAAATGTTTCCAATATGAAAATGATCGTGGCTTTTCCTCACAGCTGATTTCTTTTTCATCCCCGGTAGAGAAAAGAGCGTGTGAGCTAAACCTGTGCAGTACGGGAGGGAAAGAAAACAAGACACAAATGCCTCACAGGAATCAAACTGAAATGCATTAAAAACATGCAATCTAGCTTTGCCTCTTATTAGAAAATATCAATTACTTCATGAGCGTTTGCACCTGTGTATCATTACAGAAACAATAGCACTCAGAAACAGAACTGATCTCGAAACCGACCCAGAAGCAAAACTGTTCAAGATTTTAATTAAAGCCAGTGATACAAAAATCCTGGACACGGAGGAGGACGGATCAGAGCAGAAGATCAAACATGTGGGGAGGTCAGTGAGCAGAGACTAGTTTTATTTTGACAAGACGTCCTGCAGAGGGTCTGCGTATCTCAACAGAAGATGCAACAACACATCAAATGGAAAACATGACGACATAAACTGTCTGTTGGCATGAATACAAAAGAGTCGGAGCGAAGGCTTGCAACAGCCCGGCCTGGCTCGCACTGAGACAAACAGAGACGACTCGTGTTTGGATAGCTGGCAATTAGGCTGAATAAAAAAGGAATGGTTTTCACTGGCATCTGAATCCACCAGAGGTCGACCTATTAATCGGTTTGGCCGATAGATCCGTGCTGATAGGACATTTGAGATTAGTTACTGTCGGCATCCACCGACGGTTGAGGCGATCGCTTGGCGTCAGGAGGCTTATTTTGCCTTGATCGTTGCTTGGGCCGACCCTCTCTGTGTAGCTGTGTTACATGTGTGCATTGGCTCACGTTGCATGTAGCCTCTCACAGCCCTCACAACACAAACAGCACGTGGTCGCTGAGGAGGTTCGGCACAGAGTCGAGAAGGAGCGTCACGGCGAAGACGCACTCACTGACAGCAGTAAGAGCGATAAAGTAAGGTCGTTACATCTCCGTTCACTCCTGAATCATTCACTCCAGTATCCGGTATCCCACTGCTCGGCTGACTGAATTGAGCCGGCCATCAGCGGCACACCGTCACTGTTAGGTTAACTGACTGATTTTTTTTAAAGAGAAAAGACAAGACTGAGGAGAGAGCAGAGAGAGCTCCATCTTATTACCGCAGTGCACGCTTCTTCAGATTTTTCTGAATTGACACACTTTAATAGATGAGAGCAGTCCGTCTTTTACCTTCAGAAAACAGGTTTGATCTATTTTGTGCTGTCACTCGAGTTAATAAAGCACCTAAACAGAGTGGCCGCTGACGCTTCATTTATTCACATCAAATCACACAAAGTTATATAACCAAAGCACTTCAACTGCACTTACCTGATTATATCATCAGAATAATTTTAACTACAAGAGGGATGAACATTAGAAAGCAATGCTGATCGCAGATTTCGGATTATCTGTCTTGCAGCAGAAAAAATAACTCACGAGCGGCTCGATTTAACATCGGGGCAAACGCAACTTTTTGAAAGAAAAGAAGAATAATTAAAAATCACCACCCAAGGGTGAACATAGGCACAACTCAACAATTGCACAACTCACTCATAACTTTACCCTCTGTTTCTGTGAGCCAGACCGATCAAAATTAGGGCCCGACGGATGTATCAGTTGGCCGACATCGGTCCGTCGCAGATATGTCGGTATAGGCATGTGGTTCACCAACATGTGCCAACACTAAAACTGTTTTTAAGGCAGGAAAAAATGCTTGGACTAGTGATTTAGCAGTTTGCAGCTCGTTATTTAATAACTATTAAGTCACGTTTTTACTCTTCAATGCACTGAAGTTTGGATTAAAGTTTGTTAAGATGTCAGACAACCTGCCTCCATTATATTCTTGGTCAGAAGTATTTGATAACCAACCACATTTAGCAAATATTACATATGTGCTACATCAGCCGATATATCAGATATCGGAATTTTCTTACTCCCAATTATTGGTATCAGCATCAGCCCCAAAAATCCCAAATCGTTCAGGGCCGGATCAGGATGAACAATTTCAAAACTAAATCACCCTTAAAAAAACATCCTGTTCAGCTTGTGTCTTCGAGGCTGCACGCAGGAAAAGGAATCTTGATTATGAAAACTACGACAAGAGGCGGTGACCCTCGTTCATTCTCTAAGTCACCCACAGCAAGGGATGAAACTGTTCCTGAAAAAAAATCTGTCCCGTTCAGTTCGCTTGTCACAGTTCAGGGCTTGTTTGCATTGTTCTGTTCACAACATCCGCAACATGAGCCTGGCGCCAGTTATATTTTTTTCATTTGGCATGGAGGCAAAGAGGGAGGAGTGTCGACTGCAAACGTAACGTTACATCTCAAGTCACATCACGTTATTTAAAATCAAATCACCAGCGCACAAACATACATCAATAGTGTAATAAAGCAACAGGATGAAACTGAACCGCCGGGCAACAGGTGAGCTGATTGTCAGCGCAGCTGAAAATTCAAAGCGATTCGAAGATAAGAAAGAACGAAATGCTGTTTACGTTGCAAATGAATTTCTTGTAAGGAGGAACACAACCTCCTTTTTCAACATTGTGCATCAGCTTGAGCCAAAATGCAGAAACATTACCCTAAACTGCTGCTGCTGCTGCTACTCAACAGTCATCCTCCACCCAAACTCTGCAGCACGTCCGTGAGCTTAACAGTGATCCAGTGTTGAAACTCGTGTTGAAATCGACAGGACAGGAGCTAATTAACAAACTAAACAAAGTGTCATAAGGATACATTATGATATGTTCAAGGTCCTGTCAGTTAAATGAGTCTTAGGCAAAGCTTAAGAAAACATTATCATAACGTGTTCAAATGTAATGATAAGAACTGATTACATCAGTGGTTTTCATGGTGTGAGGCGCGCCTCCCCTGGGGGGTGCCAGAGCACTTTAGGGGAGGTGCGGTACATAAACAAAAAACAAAAAACAACAACCTGAAAATAGCTTTTATCAAGGATAGCTAGCTTACGTGAGGGAAATGGATCAATTTGTAACACAAAACAGAGGAAGTACGACAGTGACCCCTCCAAAAACTCTCATAAGTGCTCATTTTCTTCACCTCCGTCTGCCTGTACGGGTGCAGATTTTCTGCACTGACCATGAAGTACAGCAGGGAGGCCGACCGCTCAAGGCTACCGGCAACGGATGATTTGCATTTGTCCCTTTCCAAAGTGAATCCTTGTCAAAATCACTGTTTCTATTGAAGAAGGTACAAGCGAAAGGTTGCTGACAGCAAATGGAAAAAGAAATTGAGACCAAAAAATGATGTTTTAATAAAAATTAGCATGTTAAAAATGTTTAATAAGATGTTAAAATGAATGGACACACTTACAATATGTTTAAAAGGTGTTGAGAACAGATGGACATGTTTAAAATATTCCAAAAATGTTAACAGAAGTACATGTATGGAATGTTTAAAAAATGTTAAACAGATTTAATCCATTTATTTCATAAAGTACAAAATGTTAACTCATTTATACATTTATAGGGAGGGGGGTGCAGTTACTTTTATACTCTCTGAGGGGAGGCCCACAGCCTCAGACTTAAAAAAAAACCCTGGATTACCTGACCGACCTCGAGAGTAACTGATTTTTTAAATGCTGTAAAGGTGAATTATTAGGCTACATACTTTCTGCTGATGTATGGTATTTCCTGAGCGTTAGAATATGTAGAAAGACAACAACATATGCCAAACCAAACCCAAAACTGTGATCCTAAAACAGTGATATGAACCAAACCGTGGATTTTTTTTTCTTTTAAAGATGTTTTTTAGGCTTTCTGTGCCTTTATTTCTTCAGGACAGCTGGAGAGTGGACAGGAAACAGGAAAGAGAGAGGGGGAATGACATGCAGCAAAGGGCCACAGGTGGAATCGAACCCCTGACCGCTGTGGGGAGGACACAGCCTCTGTATATGGGGCACCCGCTCTACCAACTGAGCCATTTCCGAACCGTTTCACCCTACCTATGACAGGGGATGGCAGATAGGACACAGATTCTTTGTTACATGTGGCCAGAAACAAGCAAATCAGAGAATTCAGTGGAATTTTGCCTCCGGGCCATCTGGATGAAATCTTACTTTTGTTTGGGGTGAGCCAGCAAAGTAGGCCCATCGGTGATCTGAGTGTCACGTCAGGGCCAAGGATGTAGAAAGGATGTAGAAAGGATGTAGAAAGGATGTAGAAAGGGTGCTCTCAGTCTCTTCTGAAACAAACTAACATATGTGCCCGTGGAGGAGCAGTCCTTACACAACATGTTTGAAAAGCAGGGCTTATTACAGGTTCAATTCCAGGGCCAGCTGAAAAAACAGTGAAGCCAGTGAATGATGCTTATTTTGCAAAAATCGCCAAACGGTCCTTTCTTTTGGTTAAAACCAGAATACCTTAAAAATCCTTTTCACAAAGGCCATTTGAGATAGAAGCCTATTTCATGGTCTGATTCTCTGCAGTTCAAGTCCATTACAGAAACTGATGAGAAGGGAAGAAAACCTATAAAAAAGGAGTAAAGCAGCGCGGTCACTGTTCCCTCGTGTTTATGGCCTATACCAGTATAAATATCTACACTTTAAAAGGCTGGCTTCGTAGCTGCAGGATGTTTGGCCATCTTAATCAGCCCCTCAGCTGGTCCTCTGCTGTCTAGGAGTTCAACACAAACTGGGGCAGCTTACTTCACAGTGTGCTCAGCAAAGTGCATGGGTTATAAAGAGACAACCTATGGTGCATTCAAGTGTACCTCATAAAATCCGATATCTACACCTCAGCGGCAACTAAGACAGTTTAAAACAGCAAAGCTTCGGTTCTTTTTCATATCATCTTTTGCTGATGTATGAAAGCCTGTCATTACTTTAGTTCTTTAATCATGCCATTTTGAATAACAGCATATTTATTTCTTGATAATTTATTTTTACATACATAGAATTTTAAAAGCATAAAATATCCCTACTTACAGTGAAAAATTCTGCAGTTGTTTCACGACAAAAAAGCCGAGAAAGTTAGAGAATGTTGCATTCTGATTAAAATGACTCCTTTATTTGCAGATGTCAATTCAATACAGTTTTTTTAAATACCTGAGACAGCTGCTACACCAAAGTTTTAAAAAAAAGAAAACAACAAAACCAAAAAGCATTTTTTTTAACCACCAAATGTGACAGCGCTCACACCATAAAGACCACAGCTGGCGACCAACAGGCTCGTACGTGCTGCGTCTGCACTGAGGCAAATCCCTCCCCACAGATACACAAACTGTTGTTATGATCAAGCAGCATTTTTTGAACCCTCTCTGGTTAACAAAGCTGCTTCTAACTGATAATATGTCTGGTAAAAAGTTACGGATGCACCAGTGAAGAGCCAAAGAGAAAAATAAAGAAGAGCCACGCTCAACACCTGTAATCGTGGAGGCCACGGCGACAGGCTCGGGGGGCTTTACCTCTGTTTCCGTGCACTGGTCCTCTTACCTGACCTGCCATCAGACTAATTTCTTTAATTCATTTCTTTATACAGCTCATGACCACAGTAATACAGTATGGAGCACAAAATCTCTTCTCACCAGTGAGTCACCGCCAATTCTGTATGCTGAATCGGCCAAAAAGCCTCTGACGCTGCTGTTGAACCAGAGCCTCCACTAACAGAGACATTTTGTTGCTTTACACTGACAGACAGAATATATTTTTCTTCAGAATCAGTGACATGAAAATCAACTGGATACCAGCTGATTTTGTACAAGGTCTTACCTGGCCAGCCTATCGATGAGCGCCTCGTTTCCACTTACATATGTGTAAAAAGGTGATTCAACCGAAAATCCTTTCATTCTTCTGGGAATCTCTGTGATATCCGATGTGCCAGCGAAACTCCTCCCCTCCATAATTTTCGGTCAGGATTTTGCCTTGTGTACGTTCAAAAAATTCAACTTTGGATGGTGGATTTCGGACCGTATCAGAGTGTGCTAGCTTATCTAACGGGCTGCTGTTGCTAGCAGGCTATTTTCTTCAATGCAGGCGCTCATTTGGATTGACAAGTGAGTTTCTATTGTTTGAAAATATAAGACTATAGTTTCAATGATTCTGATTCTGCCACTGTAAGTGTCTATCCTTCTGTAAAGAAACGCCCTTCCTTGCTGTGGACACTAGGGGCGTCAGATATACGGACACTAATTACATACGTAAGTGGAAACGAGGCGTCAACCTCTGTTTTGTACTCCTGAACCAGTTAGTCCGCTATCCGCACCGCTCAGCTGTTTCAAAGAAGCCGGCCATCCTCCTCATAAGAGCAAACAAAACCTGGACTGGATCCCAAGACTGACTGGACTGGATTTCACTAAGTGAAAATGAACTGTCCTCTCTTCCTTTTCCTTTTTGAAATCAAAATCTGCAAAAAATGGTAAGGGGAGGTCAGACTTTTCGCAAAATCTGTAATCGGGATCGGCCAATAAAACTGCACTCGGTGCGCCCCTAAAATGAACAGGATGGGAAATTTTACATGCCCTTCTAAAACACCAGTGATGACAACAATAAGGAGAGAATATTTTTACTTTTCCAATCATTTTAACTTCTTAACCTCTCAAGGAGGAGGGGAACACATCAGCCAACAGGAAGTGCTTACCTCGCTGACTGGTTAACAAACGCTGGCACAACAGACTGAAAAAGCCTCTGCCCTGGACACAAGACACTATCAAATATGCATTAAGGAAATGTGTCTTTTTGGAGTCTTGGAGCAAGTCAAAAAGGTTCCTGAGGCAGCGATATGCGGGTGAAGAGCGGACGTGATGTGCAGCAGGGATTTAGAGCAGCTCCAAGTTCTGCTCTTTGGATTTAAACTTTCTTTGACCTTTGACAGTTTGAAGGGATGCCAGTTTTTGATATGCATGTGCAGGGAGAATTTCTTTTTCTTGTTAGGAATTTAACTTACATTCATAGTCACATATGCAGTACAAGGTTTTCAATGCTAAAAGTCACGAGCAACAGAATTTTTATAGCTATGCCTCAATAAAAACAGAGTCAAGAGGGTTGGCGTGAGCTGTTTTTCTGCAGCGCTGGTTGGTCAGTCAGGAGCACTAACAGCCTCACAACCGTTGCAGTCGTGATGATTATTTAATGAGGAGTTGCTTTGCTCCTCCAGCCAGAAGCTCAACACATCGGAGCGCCTTAGGAGCAGATCACAGGAGATGAGACAGACCTCTGCAAACCATCATTTACTGCACACGCAGCACACTGATGATACATGGGCTTTTCACACAGCTTCTGGAAAAATAACACGAGCCGATTTACCACAACATGTGCATAGAGCAGTGCAGGCCCTGCTTCTCGCGTCTGTTCCTGCATTATTTTCTTGAAATTCATATTACTGAGACTCTATATCAGAGTTTCCTACCAAAAACAAATAAACTTTCAACACATAATCTCACACACACAGTTAGGGGTTGTGCGATATGACGATATTAGACTGTGAACGATCAGAATGTGTCCACGATCCGTCGTTACGTCGAGATCGTTTACATCATGCGTCAGTGCACATTCTATGTGCTGCACATAAATTAAACAAGCAAACAAGCAGCGCCTTCTACCCTCCCCTTTCACGACATAGTCTTGTAAAACAAAATAAAAGTATCATGAACGAGTCGGGGTTGAATCCGCTAATAGTTCAGAGGAGAGACTTGGCATTTTCTGTCATTGACTATGACTGATAAAACTGTTTGTGCTGCACTATATCAGTTGAGGAGGTCCTCAACAGGCTGGAAAAATTAAAGTGACTACGAGGAACTTTTAGTTTTTGTTGATTTTAGCGCCCCCTTTGGACAAAAGCTGTAGTGACGCAAGCGCCTACTGTCATAAAGATCTTTGCTAGCGCCTGCCAGGCAGGCAGAACTCAGCATAACACCGACAACACGTGCATTTGTTTTGGAAGTGAGTGAGAGAGAGACGGCAGGATGGATGGTGATGAGGTCATGTGTGTATATTGACTGAGAAATAAATAATAAGCCAGTTGAATGGCAGTAATGTCCCCTGAGACCTGTTACCTCTATTTTCTGTAGGCTAACGTTACACAGCCATCTGCATTAATGTATGTAACTAACAGCCGTAGGCAGAGAATATAATTACATTATTGTCATTGCACAGAACAATGAAATTTTAAAAACAAATTATTTTGTCTGAGTTCGCTGGGAATCAGACCCCATCACTGGCATTTATGGTAACTACATAAAATAGTCTTTTTGCTGAGGGTCTCGTTTGCTGTTACAAGAAATTTATAATCATCAGAGAAATAATGAGACTTTTTCATAAAAACTTAAAAGTTCCTCGTAGTCAAAATATATATCAAAGTTATAGGTGCTTCTAGACATTTTATTCTGGAAATGTCACATGTTGTAGGTTTAACTGAGAGAAACAAACTTGCATTTAACAAAGTAACTTTAAAATTTTTAATGTTATCTTCACACAAGCTGCCACACAATAACTTTGGCTTGATAAAATGCAGTCTAAAATCAGCCGCTGTTACTCAATGCCATACATTTTGGTCAGTAAACAGTTTTTTTGGTTCAAGTGGTTCACCCAACCTGGTCTAACCTTTGCTTGATGTGTCCAACATCTCTTAGGCAAGAGATTGTTTACTTCTTGTCTGCAACAATTACACCAAGCAAAGATGATGCGCCCCCAGACAGCAAGTCTCTGGGGATCGACTGCAGCTGTAGCCAACACTGAAGCCAGTCTTGTAGTTTCCCACTGTCTCTTTAAAAAGAGCAGCAGCAGCTCAGCATGGAGGAGAGCGAATGTTCAGCCTGAGGGAGCTGGCAGCACACAACAACACGACTACAAGCATTGGCTCAGTGTACTGCAGCATAGTGTCATGTCAGAGGGAACAGCACCATCCAAGCATGTCTGCTAAAGTACTGCAATTTGTTAGCCCTTTAAAACGCAGTAAAACTGGTTTACTAACTTGACACCTAATTATTTATGTCATTTTATATACAGTGCATGTTTATACGGATGGTACAAAATGAAAAATTACTTTTGTTGCAACAATACCCCGTTACTTGTCCTTCCGCTCAAAGGACACTGTTAAATTGATCCTTTACATAACAGTTTATCCAAGAAACCTCCAGACTCCCTCAATATGCACTCCAATGTCAAACTGCAGAAGGTACCATGAGGTGACAGGCATCACACTGAACGTTTCATTTCATGGATTTTAAAACAAAATGAGCAGCATCGCAGAGTTTAAAATATTCGGACTCTCCCTCGGTTCACGGCCCCCAGTGATAACAAGGGTGACGAAGCTGTTACAGAAGCATTGCAAGCTAACGTCCAGCTCCTCTGAGTCATCCTCTCCGTTTGCTCCGTTCTAACCCTGCAATGTTTAACAGCTTCCCTTTCATTTTTTCTAGCCTGACCCAACACCCTTTTTTCAAATGGAAACGCTTAATTTAGATATTTACCAACTAGTTCACTTTTACTGTAAAATACATGATTCTTATCTATTTTTTACATATTATTTATAGCCCATATTAAGTGATGGATGGTGGCTGCAACAGAGATTTAACGGGTGCTTTTGCTACATCAGTCAGCTTTCTATTCTTTTGCACAGCACAGCAGTACATTGATAACATTGGCAGATTTGACATCAAAATTCGAAGCAATTTTTGAGGTAGCATAAGCTTAGTGTGAGCTGTCCTGACAACCAGGGATAACTAATGCTGTCATTTTTGGGGTTGCTGATATTTTCACTTGAAAGGAGGTGGCAACAGCTCTTATAATTCGCCTGCAAAAACAAGTAATTACCAGTGAATCTTTTCATGTTTTGTCTCATTTTTGGGTGACACTAGTATCGCTGAGATTATCAGTAAGCATTGGTATTGATACGCAGCATCAGTATCAGTACAATCATAACAATGTCCATCTCTAGCATCATGTCAAGCTAACTAAGCAGCTTTGTTCTGCTCCTTATTCAATTTGAAGAGGTTAAATGTCCAACCAAGATTAAGCTACGCAGTCAGTGTGTTTATATGCACAGTTAAGTCGAACTATGATTAAAGCTCAATTAGGCCATTTAATTGGACTGCTGTCCTTGTCCAGTATACAAGCACTAAGGGAGAATCGTTTCATTGTCGCACTCTGCTATGATAGCCAAACAAGCTACAAACAAGTTAGCATCGACTAGCAGATTCCATTTTGAACAGTGAAAACATGGACAACTTTATAGCACTGCACATGTCATAGCTACGAAGTTACTTTTACTACAATTTCAATCTACAATTCCCCTCATGTTTACAGGATTTTTGTTCTCTTTCTTACTGGCTTTCTTCTACAAATGTATGCTCTTTGAGTTCCAGGTCAAAGACGCTGCAGAGACTATCAATCATGCCCAGATCCAGTTAAGGTGTATACATGCATTATCTGGGTGTGTTAGCTCAAATCTGGGAAATTCATTCGATGCTTACACAGTGGATACACTGGTTAATAAGGTAAGGTAAGTGAGCACTGACAAACATACTGTCTAATCAATTCCCTGTGCTCATGTTGTTGTTTTATGAGAAGAAAAGGCAATAAATATAACACATTGGACAAGCCTAATTAATGATGTTCCTAATACTTATTAAATCTTGGCATTTACAAACATCATATAAGAATTATGCCCCCAGTGCTCCGTATTCATTGTTGTCTCAATGCCTCGCAAGTGATCAGATAGCACTGAGAGTGGAATAATCAATAAATCAATGAGTCGTGTGAATAATATCAGGCATGACGGAGGGGCGATGCTAAAATTAAAGCCAATAAACAGACAATTAATCTTGGTGACACCATTATTATTGTAATTCCTGTCTATTGAAATCTATTCGTGTAATAACATGTGTGTAATAAGTGCCCTCTAAGTTTGTCATAATGAGAAAACAACATCAGATGTGTCCAGAACAGAGGAGGGGGGAGGGGAGGGTAGCATGCGGTGGGAGGACAAGAGGAAGGGAATCTTTCAAAGCTTCCTGTGAAAGCCTCAGGGCTGTTAAACAGACAAGACTCCTGCCAAACCAGCATCACATGACCTGAGGGTCTGCCGGGACGGCCGCGTTTCTAAGAACACGCTGGCAGAAAGCAGCTGAAGCTGAAACCTGAGAAGAGCGGGGAAGTTTGGTTAGCGGTTCTCTTCCATCTTCCTTGGGTGTCCTTGTCAGGATTCATATGGAATAATCCAATACAGAGATCACAGAAATACAAATCGACTCTAGTGTTTCTGCAATGACAGCAGCTTTGGTATTATGATGCAACCAGATGTCAAAAACGAGACCTTTAAAACGGAGAATTAATGTTTTAGTTTGCACTGACTCTCTAATTTACTAGATTTCAGCGTACTATAAAAAATATACATAAAATATTCAGAATTAAGTATAAAAATCGATGATGTTAAAGTTAGATGTTTAGCTTACATAAGGCACTTTTTTGGCTAACAAGCAGTACTAGGAGCTACATGCAAATATGCTGATGCTAAGCAGGTATAGTGTTTACTTTTGCTAATTTTCGGTACTTACGCTGATGGAAATCTTGTGGTTTTGCAAGTATTTGGTATTTAACTATTCAAAAAGGAAACATTGGTCAAATTTAAATTTGGACCTGTTGATGGCACTAAATAAAAATAATACATAAAAAGCTTTGTTTTTTTAATACTTAGGGAATGTGAATCAAATGTTATGCCGATCGATCTGATAGTTGTTGAGATATTTTCACTTGAACCCTAACAGTAAAGCAAGAGGAGAATATTATTTTCTGTCAGAATGGTATTCCCCTCGCTCAAGCCAAACTGAAAAATTATTTTATTTTACTCTTCACTATTTCATATTGATTTCATACATAGAAATATGATTTTATACCCTATCATGCATTCTGTAAAGAACCTTGAAATGTCCTCAGATTTTAAAGTTTTCTATATAAATATTTTTATTATTATTATTATTATTATTATTATTATTATTATTATGATTATTATTGTTGTTATTAATGATCTACTCTTCATCATGCTAAATAAACTAACCAGCAGGTGATATATAACCATCAAGGAACAAGCTAAATTTCTATTGCTGAATTTTGATGCGCATTTTGAAATATCCCATCAGAAGTGGTAAATGGAAACAACATGATCCAACAAAAAAGTTCTCAATATCACAAGGAGGAGATGGGAGCAGCTGTGTCAAATTAACTGACATAGCAAATATTTAACAGCTATTTCCGCTCCCATAAAGAAGAAGTAGAAGAAGAAGCTGTTCCTGTCGTCCTTCTAGCTAGACTATTTTGCCAACATGTGAAAACATGACCAATAACAACAACAACAACAACAACAACAGGTACATGCAGAACCATGAGGAGATCGTGGCATTACTAGAGCTTATTCAAATAACAGAGAGACAATTTGCTGAAAACAGCAACCGGTCGGCAACCTCTACTTCTTCTACTGTTTATTACAGCCATGTGTAACGTTGCCTTTACTGCCACCCTCTGACCAAACTACGCTTTGCAGCCTAGTTTATTCGCTCCAAACCTGTTGATGGAAATGCTCCTACTTCACATTTTCCATTTTGTGAGTTTTAAAAAGTTCCCTTAACATTCACTTCACAAGTAACGGAAACACGGCCATTGTGTCTGATGGAGCTGTTGTCTTTTGCTACTCTTTATACAACTTCAGAGAGGCCGGAGGTTTCACAGGTTTCTAAACAGCACAAGTGATCAACATTCAGAGCTCACAAACACAAACACTTCAGGCTGAACTGCAGGATCAAGCATCCAGAGCTAAATCAATTTCTCGTTTACACCAGTGCCTTAGTGGCACGGCCTTTGGCTCAGGTCTTGCTCAATGTCTCACCTAATAGCTCTGTTCAAACCGACTGCTATAGAAAATATTTACTGCTGGAGTTATTGATCTGGATTTTCAGCCTGACATACGTCCCTCAGGCAGGCCACATACTTTGAATGGATTCGGACAGAAATGTTGTTTTTTGAGGTCAAAGGATCTAAGTCAGAGTAAAGATTATTATGACAATTACAAGAGTCTAATTCATTTTGGTTTTCACTTGAATGTGATAACCTGATAATAACCACTTGATAATAAAGCTCCAACTAGGAAATTTGACGTACTGCGTGCAGGTAAAACGCTGAAGTCTGGAACACAGTCATATTATTGCTTTGTTATTATTGCTCAGATTTCAGTCACATCCTCAGCTGCTGTTGAGCCAATCTGTTGACATGTTGCAAGACAGCTGCACATATTAAGACCCTTGAAATCAATTTGTACAGAAACTTAGGAAGAAATAATTCAGGGCTGCAAGAAAAAAAAAGGATTTATTCTGAGTTAACAATCAATGATTTGTTTTTCCTCTAAAGCAAAGTCTAGAAAATTGTGGAAACTCTCACAGACCAAGAGGACATGTTCAAATATCTGTTGTCTGACAAGCAGTCAAAAAAAAAAAAAAACGCTATTCACCAAAGAAAAATCGTCCATGACTGCAGTTCCCTTCAGCTCTACAGAACATCTTAGAATTTCTCAGTTTATTGTTTTGGGCAAACAGCCAGAATGTTGTTCTTTCCTCAGTCTCGCTGCTCTCGATGCTGCCATTTCAGGCTGCAGCAAGAAGCTCTTTTCAGTGTGAAAGCT
>JAQLOL010013827.1:0-14840 GCA_029783665.1 Naso thynnoides
TTTATTTGTAGGGGGTGGGGGGCGTAACCGACACAGTGATCAGACATCTTATAAGTGATATGTTTTGATGCTAAATTTGAACTTGAATAACCAAAGACTTAAAGGAGACAAATTTACAAACCTTCCTTAACTTAAAAATGGAACGTACTGACTTTGTCCTCAACTCTTATTACTGTCAGTCAACCCATCTCTGCTTCTTTGTGCTTACATTCAGGCAACTCATTTTCATTTGAAAAGCTATTCATCTGTTTCATAGCAAAAAACGTACCTTTTAAAACAAAAACGTAGTAACGTTAGTGTTGATGTGTGTGTGTGGAGCACGAATAAGTCACACTGTGGGTAGGGACAAGAGAGCAGAGCAGAGTCATTCCTCAGGACAGAGAAATGCAAATTAGACACTAATGCTTTGCTGAGATAAAACAAGTGCGCATTTAATTCCAGAAATAAAATATTTTGTCCCTTTCATTTTGGGTGGGGTTGCCGCTTCTCCAAATTAAAGGTAAAGGAGACACCAGCAGCTGGCTCCCTCGACTTGCTGAGGGTAAGAGGATTGATCAGAAGAAGATACACATCAATGTTATTTTTAAAATATTCTTATACAAAATGGGGACAGTCTGTGGGTAAATAAGACAAAGGACTTTGTCAGTCTCAATCATGTGCAATTTCAGATTGACTGGGCACGCAGACATAGACAGACTGATGTGTTTTCTTCATTTTTTGGTAAATTTTTAAATTATTTTTTGTTTGCTTGTTTATGCTTTTTCTTGGTTATCATTGTTTTCCCCCTTTTTAGGCCACCTCTGTGCTCAAGGGGGTTTCAGGCCCATTGCAGGTCAGATTCCCTATAGAACATACCCCACACCTTCAGGAAGGGTCTGTTTCTGAGGAGACTTAAGATGACATGAGGCCTGCTTAGCAGGTTGATCATTTGATTCAAAGGCTTGAACCCAGAGGAGGTGTATCCCATTTAGGGGCCACATCCTTTGAAGAACATGGTTCATGGGTGTCACACCACTGTTGCGACGGCCCGTTGTTCCAGCGGCTCACTGTTCCGCCCGCCTTTTGTGAGATGCACCAATATTACAGACATCCAATTGCTCACTGTCTACTCCATTCCTTACAGGATGAACATGAACAGGGAAAGATGGCTGCTTTTTTTAGGCTGTTTGAATGGTTTCATGACTTTCATTTATTTGTACAGACTAACCCAAACCCTTACCCAACCCTAACCTTAACCTGACCTAAATTCATATGTTATCTCTAAACTTGGTTTCGCACCGCTATTCTGCCAGCCCACTGGTGAGTTTCACACATGTGGGCGGAACAGTGAAGCATCAGAACAATGAGCGGCCCAGCCTTTGAAGGCCCACAAAGGCAACATTTACTTTGGCCAAGAAGGCCAAACTGAAACCTTTTGTTAAATGAGATGGTCTGGTCTATGACGTACTTCTTGTTTTTGTCATAAATTGCTCCTCGCATCATCACACATCATAGTTGGTGACACAGTTGGTCTAGAAATACAGTCGTCAGTGGATGCAGTGCCTGAATTGGGACACAGTTAAAGAAAGAGCTCACTACAGGCCCAGTGTTAACGGTGAAAATTAGACACCACATTTTATCCTATTCCAGCTAAAATGTGTGAACTCTCTATCTAGATGCCTAAAAAATACTTCATTTTAATTTTTCATTTCACCTTTATTTATTCAGGGAGGGCCAATTGAGAGCAAGCTCTCATTTCCAATGGCGCTCTGATTACAGCACAATACAATTCAAACACATTACAATACATATCCAATATTATATCCATAATAATATACACTCAGCAGAAGCACATAATGAATTGAACAAGCACATGTACATTCAGAAATCATGAGATCAACAAGAATGTATTTAAAAGGAATCAGTGTATCCAACTGAAGCTGAGACAGTAGATTATTCCATTTAAAAGGAGTGAAATAAACAAAAGCCAATTTCCCTAACTCCATTTTAACAGCTGGGATATTAAGAGTCAGTGGGTTTTGTGAACAAGTGGGATAGTTAAGAGATCTGAAGCTCAGTAGGCTTGATAAGTAGAATGGAAGTTTTTTTTAGTAGTGCCTTATAAATAAACAATATATAGTGTTGCTCCCTTCTTAGAGCCAGGTGGGTCCAACCCACATTCTGATAGAGATGGCAGTGATGGGTCATGAACCCATCACCAGTAATAAATCTAATAGCAGAATAATAAATTGTATCGAATGGTTTAAGAACAGAGGGAGAAGCATGCATGTAAATAATGTCACCATAATCTAAAACAGATAGAAATGTAGCATGCACTATCTGCCTCCTACAGTGCTGAGGAAGACAGGATTTATTTCTATAAAAGAATGCCAATAGAGGCTTCAGCTTCTTTAAAAGTTCTGCAACATGTAAATTAAAAGACAACAACATCCAACCAAATACCCAAGTACTTATAACAAGAAACCCTTTCCAAGGGAGTCCCATCTTCTGTGTGGAGGGTAAACTTATTTAAGTCAACAGTACATTTTTTTTTTGTAAAATCATGTATTTTGATTTTCCTAGATTTAGAACCAATTTAAAATTAGACAGAATTCTTTGGATAATGCAGAAATCATCTTGAAGATTATTTAGAGCTTGTTCAACAGATGGAGCAAAGGAATATATGATTGAATCATCAGCATAAAGATGAATTAAGCTATTTGTGATACCACAATTAAAATCATTGATATAAATAGAAAAAAGCAGAGGTCCTAAAACAGAACCCTGCGGTACCCCTTGGTATATGTTTAAAAATTCTGATATAAAACCATTGCCAGTCACAGCTTGGGATTAATCAGATAAATAATGCTCGACCCATTTACAAGAGTTGTAATCAAAACCAATGTTATGTAAACACTCAAGAAGGATGGTATGGTCAACCATATCAAAAGCCTTAGAGAGGTCCATAAAAAAGGGCAACACAGTTAAGATTGCTGTCTAATGCTTGAGTTAGAATTAGAATTACTGACCGGACTGGTGGTATGAAAGATATCACCTGCAGTAATAAAATATCTTTTTTTTTAAAAGATCACGTCGTTCATTTTTATCAGAAATGGAGATGGAGCCCTGAGAAATCTGAATGGGTAAAGATGAGGTCGGCCTATTTGATTGTTCTCCAGAACTTAGATGGGTTACCAGAACAATCTGATAAGGATGTGACATAATAATGAGATTTAGCATTACGTATAGATATAAGACATTTTTACGAAGATGACGAAAATATTTCCAATCACTAATTGAACCTGAGGCGCGAGCCTTGTTCCAAGCAGTGTCCCTAGCATGCAATAATTCAGCAATTTCTTGTGAGAACCAGGGGTTGTATCTGTTCTTTATTCTCAGTTTCTTAAAAGGGGCATGTCTATCCGCTACTGAATTAAAAGCTATATAATAAAATTATTTAAAGCTAGGGTAGGATCAGAAATGTCAGATATGGAAGATGTATCTAGAGAAGAAATATCATTTAAAAAATCCTGCTCCACAAACTTTTCAAAATTCCTCTTAACAATTAAACGAGGCTTTGATTTTACTTGTTTAACATCTCTGATACAAGCAACTGGACAATGGTCACTAAAATCTAGCGGGAGAACCCCAGAGGATTTAAAATTACGTGCCCTATTTGTTATTATAAGATCCAATAATGTAGATTTCCTGAGATTTGATGGGTCGGGTCTTGTAGGAGCAGATACCAGTTGAGAGAGATTTAAGCCAGTGCACAGATCTTTTAGACCATCAGATGTGTTACTAAGCCAATCAAGGTTTAGGTCACCCATTAATATGACTTCCGAGGAAAGGTCAGAGGAGATCAGATGAGGTAAATCAGAAATGGCAGTTGATGGTGCTGACAGGGGACGATAGACACCCAAGACAGTAATTTTTCCACCGTTAGCACTGTTACTTAAGGAGACACTTAAGGCCAAGTATTCAAAGCATTTTGGGATGGCCACAGAGTCAACAACAGTTACAGAAAAACTTTTCTTGACCAAATCGGCCACACCACCACCTCTTGTAGGCCTGCATCTATCTGTTCTGAAACCATTATAACCATCAAGAGCAATATCATTATCACCCACCTGATCAGTTAGCCAAGTTTCAGAAAATACAAAAACATCTGCCTTTGTTTGTAAAGCCCAGATGTTAATGTAATCCATTTTAGAAATCAGACTGTGCACATTCATATGAATAAAACTCAATCCATTTTGCACCCTAAAATCTGCCTGAGATTTAAGGGCAGATTTAGAAGACTTAATAAGACTTAATAACAATATGGATGTACTGACACAAAATAAAAATTTGGCTAAAAAATTTAATCATGCAGCATGAACTCTCTATGCCAGAAATAAGGAAAGATGGGACTGACATATTCCTTGACGTGATGTTTAAATAAAGGTTTAAATGTGACAAACAAGTCAAAGGCAGGCCTAATACCAACCCTATCTAGGTTTCTGAAAGGATTTTCAGCCAACTTGAATGAAACTTAGAGTAGGCAATTTTGATAGATAGACTGATTGTGTGATTTGGATTTCTGAAATACAAAAGTACATTGTCCTCATATAAAGAAGCCTTGTGTTACCTCCTTCCTCTAAATACCCTTTCTGACAGTCTCTGTTTGAGCATAGTGCAGTGACCAAAGGTTCAATAAGAGTGCAAATAGTAGACGGCAGAAGGGTTACCACTGTTGCCACGCTGCAGAGACAAATATTTTGACTTAAAGGCATCTTCTTGAACAGGAGCTGTGGAAGGAGAGACCAACACAAGATATGATTTTTTTTTTTTTTTAACCAAACTTGAACACTTCAAGGCAGAAAAAGGAAAATCCCACCCAACCTGGTTAAACACATCTGATGAAATGAACACATCTGGACATCAGTGGTTTGGATCAGGAGACGAGATGATATTAAAGACTCAATGAATTGATGAGTAAAGTCTGTTTTTTCAGGGACTTTTATCATGCTTCAGTGGGTTTCAAATAGTTTTCTTTCTCCCTAAAGTGTTTTTTCATGTTCCAACAGTTTTGTAATTGTGTGGCATTATGGATGTCACTATTTTGCTGGCTCCAAAACAAATCTACCTACAGGTACAAATAAAGTAACCTGAACCCGAGTCTATTCCTGATAAGGTCCATCTGGTCTGATAATCTGGTGGGGAGTATTTCCATTAGAGTTCTAGTCGAGATTTTAGCTAAAAATTTTGTGCATACAATCAAAATGTGAGGAGGACTGAGTGAACCTGCATTGATGCGATGTGATTTCTTGTCGATGAGACAAATGGTCCAAAACCTTGTTAAATTTGGTAATGTTCAGAAGAGAAGTCACCACAACAACTCAGTGAGCTGTGTGTGTTTACCTATGTGGTAGCCTGGAAAGCAGACTCTTGTATTTGGAGACCAGTCTCTTCACTGTCTATGCTGAAGGAATATCTATGCATATACGTGACCATGCAAGCAGACAGACAGTATTTCTTTCAAACACACTGTTGACACTGCTGAGCTTCAAAATACTATCACAGCTTACAGCAACCAAGCAGTTTGAAAAAAAAGCAAGCTGAAGAAAAATCAAAAACATACCAAACATGTCGCACTGAATAACAGATGGATTTTTCGGTGCCTAAAGCATCTCAACATGCAGTGGTTCACACCCATTACTTAGTCAGCATGGAAATACAATATAGGACATTGTCCAGATGTAAATATAACGTGTGTTGCTCTAAGGAGGTCAGGGATGGTTGGGCTTGTGTTAATGTTGGAGGCCTGCGTAAATAATCCGCAGTGACTCAGCTCCCGCAATCCAGGATATGCATCCTGTGGTGCATCTTTAATCAAAACTCTGCTCTGTGTTACTAACAAGTGTGTTTAAGTTGTGTCAATAAAGACTCATGTTCTGTCAAAGCATGTTAATGTAAATTGTGATGTCAACAAAGAACATAAATTTTGTTATGTAATGCATTACAGGATTCCAACTGATAAGTGGATTTTTGCACAAGTGCAGAATTTTGTGAAAAGTTTTTTTTTTTGTTGCAGTTTTTCAGTGATTGCTCTTGCATTTGTACCTTTTAATTTAATCCCAACCAAGCAGCGCTTCACCAAGCAATGTACTGTCATAGACAAAACCAAAGAGAAAGGCTCACAAGAAAATGTTCTTTAGTTGGATGCATAAGCAGATGCTAAGTTAAAAATGCATTAAAACTGTGATACAAATCACCCTTAGGGCAGTGGCCTGACACTGATAACTGCTATTCTTCATTTTTTTTCTCTCCTGCACAACAAGAATACACAGATTTTCAACCTCAAGGCCATGCACTGACTGACAAAGAAAAACACAAGGACAAATGTTATTATTTAGAGACATTGGCTTAATGAATTAAATAAAGTACACCCACTAAACTCATCTAAGTTTTTTTTAAAATGTTTTTCAATATATTAACCATTTTATTATTTTTTACAAAATGGGGATATGGATAGCCTATGTATGAGTATATATGTATGTTTGATAGATAGATAGATGTTGCACATATTCTGTTACGTATTTATGTATTCTATTATCATTATACTGGGGTAATTTATGTACGTATGTATTTATTTACTTATTTAACATAGACATACAGTTACATTGGTGCTGTAACATTTAACCATGTGCAGATCCCAGATGCACTGCACTGTACTTTTTTAATAGCAAAAAGCTCATTTGTGACACCTGTCCACAGTGGGCTTTTATATTAACATTTATTTTATGTAGCTTTAGTAAAAAAACATTTCATAACCCAAACCATGTAATTAATTATGTAAATTAAGCTTTATTTTTCAAATTGTAATCAAGTAGACTATTTGTTACTTATATAACTTTATTTTCTTTATTCTTTTTTTTTCTATTTTTCCTTTTTTCTGACAGCGGATAAGCGGGTAAGCAATGAAATAATTATTTTCCTGTTCAGTCAGCTTTACCAGAACTCTGGTTAAGCAATAGCTAAGGCTGAGCCAGCAAGTTTAGTTAGTTAGTTTCCAAGCTTAGGTTGCCATGGTAACTGAGCTAGAACTATGCTGAATTTGCTCAATGGAACTGAATCAACTGAAAATGAGTCAGATGAGCCTGGCTTTTTTGATTGATTCGATTCATTGAACAGGACTCAGGTGTAATTTTTTAACTGGTTTCACTGATATGTGAAAAGCTCACAGTTCTTTCTCAGAATGTTTTTGCTGAATAATTTGTTTGTGCCTTTGTTGCAACACTGGCCCAGCATGCTCCTTAGAGAACTGGGGCCATTTTTGTATTGTTGTTTGGAGAAAGAAATCTTTTAAATGTCAATTTAAAAAAAAAAAAAAAAAGATGGGAAAAATATATGTTTAGAAAAATAACTATATACATGTGGGTGAGGCCCTGTTGTTAATAAGATGGTCTAGGTGAAACATCCAAACCCACTGGCTCTTTGCCGAACACATTCCATGAGGATTTTCATTTCTGGTCCCTTGTCACTGAAAATAGAGATCTGTTGTTTATTAGCCACACGACCAAAGCCAGAGGAATTAGTTGTCTGTACACGATGACGTACTCCGCAGCATAATTATAGTAAAGCAGCAGACAGTCCACAACAACATATATGTTGGCCCTATCACTGTATTGTGTCTTTGTGCGGTGATAAACCATCACAATTTCAATTTGAGATCATGTTTTATTGATTCAGATTTTGAAATGCTTTTTCCTCAAACCCTGCTCTGCCATTAAAAAAGTTCCTGCTTGAGTGTAAATTTGCTCTGCTTTGCACAAACTGTCAAGTTTGCATGTAGATACAAAGCTTGTTTGGACAGACTCCCTGCACTCAGGCGTCAGCCTCTCTCCTCGCCTTTGTTTTCGTCTGTGCACTTGAGGACCTTTTACTCTTGGATGTTTCTTCTGCTAACAATTTTTTTGTCAACAAGCTTGTCAAATTTCACAAACCAATAGAATGCCAGGTTTAACGTGACTAGTGAAATGACTGCTGCCTCGTTGAACCCATTGCATCCCATCTTTCGTTCACTTCCACTATTTTGGGATTTATTATTAATTTATTAGTTATTATTTCTTCCCTTGCTTTCCTTAAGACCTTTAGAATAAAGGGGCTGTTAATGTAAATTCCATAAAACATTATTTTCTCATAGTTTCTCAGCAGTTGAGTAGTCTACAAACAAACATCACTAGACCTTGTGCTGCTGTTTATTTTGATCTGTGTGGCACATGAATTGATGCTAATAGCCCTACTGTATGTGTTGGTGTCTACATTTTGACACAAATTGTGTCTGTTTGTCGAGCACTGGGCTTTTTGTTAAGCTCCTTCCTGCAGGCATTTACCAGATCAGGACATCGGGAAAAGTCCCGATGGCTAATCCAGCTTTGGTAGCCTCCCTGCACACCTGCGACTGGGCCAGATATTTGACATGATAGATATCTTACGACACTGTGCCACATTGTCAGGAAACTCATGATCGCATTCTTAAACAGTTAACATATGCCAACTGTCGTTCACAGGCGCGCACTCTGATTTGTGGACGACCTGGGGCTTTTTGCCCATGATCTTCAAAAAACTGTCTTAGACAACAAGAACAGATCTAAAATTACCCGTAGTCTGAACTGAACATAAGTGTAAGTTATGTAGTTCAAAACACTTTCTATAACGTGCTGTATAAATGGCGAATGACTGCAACACTGTGTGTGTGGCACTCCTATTGATCTGTATTAGTTTTATGTCAGACAGCAACAAAAAGGACTGCCTTGCTTGAGCTTGAGCTTAGTATTGCTCAGGGTAATATCACTTACCGCAGACAAATAAAGTTTAGAAACTAAAAGGTATATTTGTTTCAGAAAAAAAGTGCTACCATCATTATGAGAAATGTAGTTAAGCCAACAACTGACGCTGCTGTAAAAAAAAATAAAAACATATATTTTGTTATTTTGTTTATAGTAACTGATTTATTTTTTGTAGTTGTACATTATAGTAGCCTATATGCATCTACAGTCTTGAGCTTCAGCAAGAAAGCAAATTTTTAACTACAAAGCAGGCTAGGCGAGTATGCTAACGTTAATTATAACGTTTACTTTGCTAGCTAATGTTAATGTTACAACATTGATGAGGGAGTTTAAAAAAATCATCTTACACGGGTTGCCGACTTGACATCATAAATGCATAAACACGGTGGACAAAAGTCAATGTTTGGTTAATGCTAAGAAACTTTTTGTCAATAGCAATTTCTGATGGGTATTAATATTAACTGATGTTCATGCAAAGAGACTTAGTTGGAAATATTTTTAGCACAAACCAACCTTCTGTTCACTGTCCCAAATAAACTAGAAACAGCTATCAACCTCTTGTTTAAACGTTCTTATTAAAATGCAGCAAATCTTTATAACATCCATATTGCTCCCACTTCATGACCTCCAAGCTCATGAACACAACAAAGCCGAGGGAACGTCTTCCCAGCTCGCAAACTCCGACTGTTCGGACATCACATGAATGCAGCATTTGCTCCACAAACATGGTAATGTTCATAGCAGATGTCACACACACGATGTTGCTAACGCTTGTCATTTGTACAACGCATTATGAAAATGTTGCAGTTGGACTGTGCGTGTGTGTGTGCGTGTATGCGTGTGATTTTGCATCAGATCATTCTCGTGGGTGTGGTGGTGGAGCGTCGAACTCGGTATCTCGTGTGCGATGCTGCTGTTGCTTGTGTGTGAACGGCTCCCCACCCACCCAGTGTCATGATGCTTTCCTGACGTATAAAAAAGATTAAAGTGCAAGACAAAGCAGAAGAAAAGATATTATTATCAATATAATTAATAATTCTAATAATTAATTGATATGATGATTTTAAATTATTATTATTACTAATAACACAAGGCCTAACAATGATAGTTTTTTACGCTGGATTTTCTTACACATGTTTGCATATGTGTTGTTATTTTCTGTACTTTGTTTTGAAACATATTGTATCAATTTCAACCAGGACTGCAGATGAAAACTAGCTTTTTAGCTAAAACTGAGACATACAGGAACTACATTGATGTTGTTTCTTGTGTCCTTGATAAGTGAATGAAGAAAGTAAAAAAAAAAAGATGTTTCTATAAATAATAATAATAATAATAATAATAATAATAATAATAATAATAAATAATAGTCTTACTAACCACCACCAGAATGTGATGTTGAGTGAGATAAATAAATAAATAAGCCAAGTACACTGGAGCAGGTGCTGCCAAACTTTTCAGCCCGTGACCCCCAAAGTAACGTTAAGTGAGACTGGGGACCTCCGTCATCCCCACAGGTGGGATAAAATGTTGTGCACAGCTGCACACGCGAGCTGTCAGGTCCATGCAAACACAGGCGTCATTACAACACAAGTGAACAACCGCCTGTACATGGTGAAACCAAACTCTGGTAAAGATTGAAGTCTTTTATTATGTGTGTTTACAATGCATCTGATTATTAAAACGTGGGAAACTATTTAACCATTTATCTAACAAAGACACGTGACGATGTGAATGAGCCAGATGAACACTAAACTGAAGAACTTCTCATTTATCCACAGTTAGGGCAAGAAAAGTCTGTTTTTTTTTTTTTTACCATGAATGGATATTCAAATTATTTTGTCACTGAAACAGCCAGGTTCAGGTTAAACAGTCGGAATCATGTTACCGACTGTTTTACTCACACCAGCTGAATATTATTCAGTTATTATCGTTATTCATTTAGAGGGATTCTTCCCCATGTTACTACCTCTTAATATTTTTTTATTTACTCTCTTTGTTATGTTTGCGTGTTGGTATACAAAGAATGCTAGACGGATGGTGAGCAGGATGGAGTAATTACAGAGACAGACAGACAGACAGACAGACAGACAGAGAACCAGGTGAGAAAGTGGACAGGTGGTTCAGATCACATAGCCATAGTGCCGAGTCAGCTGTTGTTTTTTCCACATTCACTGTGGCGTGGAAAGATTTTCAACATGACCATGCAGTGTATTGATAGACTGGCATTAAACATGTATTTCTGCCAAATACACAGTTTGTTTTATTCATTATCAGAATAAATATCATTTTCCAGCTTGCTGACGATGGTAAGTGCAAGGAGAGAGAGGAGGATGGAAAGAAAGATGGAGAGAGACAGAGACAGTGAATGTAAGAAATGTGAAGAGATGTGATGATGAGGATGGTTGTCTGGGAAACAAGTTCTGTTTGTGATGAAATGAAACTTATAACCCACTTCGCATCATAACCACGTGACTTACATGGCAGAAATATTGAAAAGTCTTAATTTCCTGAGTGTATACATGTATAAATAACTACATACTATAAATATGTGGCTTTTCTGTCTTATTCCATCATGTGGAAATGTTCTATGAGTGGAGCACACAACATTAAAAACTCTCATTTTGTTGTGCCGTTTGCTGTACATTAACAAAATAAATTGCCTTGATAACTTGTCACATTTCTATAGATGAATGTTAATTAAGTAAACATCCTTGTTTACCAAGTGTTCTGTGTTATTGTGCTCACTCCACCCTTAAGCTTATGAAAGGACTGACCCCCGTCATGTGTGCTGTGTGGTACTGCCTGTCACACTGGGAGTGTTAGTCTGAGGCTGGGTGTGTGACTCTCTGTTTGGCCGGGCTGTCATCATATCTTTTCCACAGTCTTTCTGTAAGACCTTTATCTCACATGTCTTGGGCAAATACTCAGGGCTGGGAAGTAAACTGGGAGCAGGATGTGGCCACGAACTGTGTGCGTGGAGGTGAGAGGCTTCTCACACGGCTGCTTGATTGATGGGATATCGCTGAATGCGTAGTGTTACCACAGGTCAAGGTGCAGGCTGGTACACACACACACACACACACACACACACACACACACACACACACGTGCTTTGTTTGATGTGGGATAATAACCACAGTGTTGCTGGTAAAATCACTTTTTCCTCAGAAATCTTGGACAACCGACGGCATTGAGACAATTTGCTTCTCATCAGCATAAATGTCTGTAATCATGTCAACACGACGGTGCATTCTGTTATAATGTTCAACCGAGTCAGTCGTTAAGGCACACACATCAGATCAACTGAACATGAAATAATCTTCTTTATAATCCACTATTTTACAAGACCTGAATTTTTTAAAAATCATATTTAATAATCTCAAGTAACTGTCACTTCCTCATTGTCTGTATTTTACCGGTAATCAGTACAAAATTACACTGGTGTTTCTTTCCTTTGAAAGACGATGTTGTGGGAAGTGGTCAGAAAATGTATTTTTACCATCTTCTCATATGAAAGCGTGCTCTGTAACCACAAGCCACGCAGTTTTGTATTTAGAATTTACAGGACTGTTGCCTCTAAAGCTGTTAGAACTAAAGGCCTGTCTTCTTCATTTAAGTGTAAAAAATGTCCTGTAATTAATTAATAATTTAACCATATTTTATTATAACTGTATTTTTTTTTTTTGTTGGTGCAAGGATGCCACTTAAAGTTATATTACACTTTGTAAAATGACAATGAAGACTATTCTATTCTATTTTATTCTATTCTGTGACACACAAGGCAGGCGCTACACGACACTGAAGCCGAGGAGTAAACTCTGTATTCTCAATATATTGAAAGTGTCGTTGTGCATGTTTGGAACCAGCTTAAAAACACACATGCTCAGTCTGCAGCTATAACATGATCTTTATTTATCAGATCTCTGTGGTTTTACAATCGTATCATGCTTAAACTAAGTACACTAACACATTAGACATAAATAGAAGAATTATGTATGCAGATGAAGTCGACACTGATTCAGTCAGGACTGTTCAGCTTCGGTACTCTAAGCTCATGGTCGTGATGTACGCCAGCCCACGTTGTGCCTCATCTCCTGCGTCGACGTGACTTGACGGTGGGGGAAGAGGTTCCACTTTGGCCGAACGTGGTGCACTCTGTCTTGAGGCACCCGCAGGAGTCGATGTGGGTGTAGGTGTAGGTGATCTCGGTGTTGTCGGGGCAAGAGAGCTGGATCTCCCGCTCAGATGTGGTCATTTCCTGACAGCACGAGCACGTGTGTTGCAAGGACTTCGTCTTGTCGGAGTAACTGAGGGGAGAGAAAGAGGACAATGTGAAGAAAAGGCAAAAGAGGAAGGTGAGAGGGAAAACAGGCAACAAGGAGAGAAATTAAATCAGTTAAGTTACATCTACAGAGCTACAAAGTTTATTTAGCTTATTGAGGTCACTTTCATAAAGAACATAGACCTTTTTTTACACTATCGTTTCAGTTTTAATCGTTTCTGACGTTTTATTGGGGCACTTCAATCACGGCACAAAATCAGGTTAATGCTCACAGTTCTTACCACTGAGCCTGTGAGGAGAGGTGTTTATGTTTTCCTTGGCTCGAGGGAAACTTGCGAGTTTGAGAAAAAAATCTATTTTTATTTCCTTTTCTCTTGTTTTTTTATGACTTGTTTTAATATTGTGTATCTAAACGTACTTTTATATGTGTTTCTTTTGCACTTTTCTGCTTGTTGCGAAACACTTTGAGTTGCCTTGTTGCTGAAATGTGCTACACAAATAAACTTGCCTTGAATATAAGTTGGAGTTTGGAGGTTTCTGATCTACAGCACAAAGCCTGAGATGCAGTGAGTGATCATGTGTGCGGCCATTTGCAGACAAGGGGGTGTAATAAATAGACAGTAAATGAACTGCTTTTGTTAATTTTTTTTAAAACTCTTTCTACTGTACTCTCCACACTTGTCCAGGGACATATGAACATGCCATCTGGGGGAGCAGGGGATCGAACCACCGACCGTCTGATAAGTAGACAATCCACTCTACCCCCTGGGCTACAGCCAACCCTAACAGGAACTTGAAACTCTGTTCTTAAAAATGTTTCTTACAGTTCGCACAACTTCGTCACTTAAATCCTGTGATGATGGGCAGAATTCACACTATCACACTGATGATGATGAGGCAAACCACATGAGGGAAACTTACAAGGTGAAGGTTCCACATGCTCCACTGCAGGATGTGACATTGATCTTTTCTTTAGATTGACAGCCCTGGCTCTCCATGTACACAGTGGTGGTGGACACGTTGCATGGTTGACCCTTTGGAGTACCTGAGGCAGGGAGGAGAGAAAATGTTAAGAAGGGGGAACAAACATCGTATTTGCGTATTTGACCTGTTTTACTGATCGCAGCTTTTCTTTCTGTGCAAACTGTGGTGTGAAAGTTTTCTGCGTCTTTGTGTTGATTCTGAGAAGAGAGCAAAACCATCGTGTTCAACTAGAAGATCCCACGTCTTTGTTCTCAGTTAACTGCTCCGAATTACTTTCAGTAACCTCTAAACTATCAAAGGCTCAACGTTCCAATTATGCCATAAATGTAGAATTAGTCTCATAGCAAAAGATAAGCTGAAGCAATCGGGTGACATAAGTGTAAATCTACTAAAGTTAAACCTCATTTTCTTGTTTTCAAGAAATAAATGGAGTTGTACTTTAAAGTGATTATGAGGAACTTTCAGGGTTTGTTGATTCTAGCGCCCCCCGTGGACAAAAGTGGTAGTGACACAAGCGCCTACTGTCGTAAAGATCTTTGCTAGCACGTGCCAGGCAGAACTAAGCATAAGTGAAGTGAGTGAAAGAGGGACGGCAGGATGGGTGGTGATGACGTGATGTATTTATATTTAACTGAGAAATAAGTTATAAGTCAGTTGTGTGGCAGTAATGTCCTGTTACCTCTATTTTCTGTAGGGTGACGTTACACAGCCGTTTGCATTAACGCTACTTGCTAAGATGCAAACTAACAGCTGTAGGC
>JAQLOL010013828.1:0-14831 GCA_029783665.1 Naso thynnoides
GGAAAATTCGGGAGAAGCTGCTGCGAGACGGTTTTCTGTCGACCCCAAGAGAGTGAGAGATTGGCGAAAAAATAAATCTGAGCATCAGCGTCGGTGCGAGGAGGACAGCAAAAAGGCCAGGCTGCTGGGTGGAGGTAGGAGGAAGGCAAGCGAGGAGCTTGAGATTAACATGCAGGAATGGGTAATCGGCAAACGAGCACGCCGCGAGAGAGTGTCACGAAAAATGATCAGGGCGATGGCGAAACAGATGTACGCCACCGTGAGTGACAGCAGAGATGGGGAGTTTGCCGCCAGTGCTGGGTGGTTGAATCGCTTCCTACACTGGAACAACTTCACTTGCAGAAGACGCACAACAGTTGCCCAGAAGGACGCCAGAGAATTTACAGAGAAGCTGGTGAAGTTTGTGACATTTTCATCCCGGATGATTGAAAAAAAAAGAATAGCGGACAGAGACATAATCGCAATGGATGAAACGGCAGTGTAGTTCGACATGGTCAGGTCCACTACAGTGGAGACACGTGGGGCCCGCAATGTCCCGTTGAAGACAACGGGACACGAGAAGAGCCACTTGACGGTTGTTCTGGCAGCAAAGGCGGACGGGACCAAACTGAATCCTTTTGTGGTTTTCAAAGGAGGTGTCAGGGAAGTCAAGGCGATGCAAAACATTAATGGAGTGGTAATTGCATCTTCTAAAAATGGCTGGATGAATGACGATCTGACAGCGGAGTGGCTGCAGAAAGTGGTGGGAAAATTCAACTTTCGCCCTCGTCTCCTCGTCTGGGATTCCTACAGATGCCATATCAGCCAGGCCACTAAAGAGGAGCTGAAGCGGGGATACAATATCACTACTGCTGTAATACCAGGAGGGTGTACAAAATACATCCAGGCACCTGACATTGTTTGGAATTCAAAGCCAGTCTGCACGAGTCCTATGACAGCTGGATGGCCGGTGACGCGGACAAAACCTACACCGCCGGAGGAAACATGAGAGCCCCAGCTCGTCGCCTACTTGTCACCTGGGTGGTTAAAGCTTGGGAGGAGTTGGATCCGCAGCTGGTGAAAAAATCCTTCAAGGTGAGTGTGGGTGAGTTTGTTTGGGTGTGAAAGAGAGAGATTGTGTGTGGAGAAAAGAGAGAGAGGGAGAGAGAGGGAGAGACAGAGAGAGAAAGAAAGTTTGTATTAAGTAATTATTTTTGAAATACTGTGCTTCAAGGTATGTGGCCTGACAGTGGCACCAGATGGGAGTGAGGACCATGTCATCCACTGTTTCAAAGACAGGGAACCATGTGCAGCAGGGAGAGAGATGTTGGCTCAGGCTAGACAAGGAGAGCAGGAGGATGATGATGGAGAAGTTGTGCAACAGGAGGAAGATGAGGCTGAGCAGTTCGAGAATGAACTAGTAGTTGATGATGATGATGATGGGGAGGAGGAGGAGGAGGACTTGTTCTGTTTAATTATTGTGAATTTTGTCATTGTTCAAATTCACACCAGTTCATTTTTTCTCTATTTTAGAAAACAAGTTACTGATTTAATAATATGGTAAAAAAATGCTTAAATTACCATTTTTCCAGTTTTGAGTTTTGTCTGGAAGGAATTAATCGCCTGTTCTCAAATAAATGGCTGGTCTGTTAAGTGATTGAAATAAATAAACGCGCCGGCTATTATTTGGTAATTTACGGTACACACATACGGTAACCCACACAATGTGCAAAATAACAGCGACAGTAGCAGCCAGAATAAAGTGCGATGGTTGAGTGTAGAGTCTCTCTGCACTGATCAGTCTGCACACCTGCTGTCATCACACACCTGTCACTGATCACACAATCAAGCCACCTACACTGCTGCAGGATAGAGGACCGGCTCAGTCATCCACTCTTCGCCAGACTGTCCGTTACCCTCCTGTGGTAAACTGTCAGGCTCTAACTTTGTCTACTGCTCATAATCTTTGGCTTTTTGCACTTACGTATTTTCCTTCATCTTTAGATCTCCTGGGACCAGTCTCCAGCCTCACCTTCCTTGCCTGTGTAACTGGGTGGTTATTTGTGGTGTTTATAGGTCATAGGGCTCTCCTGATTTTTTATGTTGCAGCAGGTCTGGCGATCACGGAAGGTGTGCATCACTCCCCTTCCCGGCACTTGTAGTGCAGCCGCATTATTGGCTGTTAATGCGGAACTGTTCTTATAGCCCCCGTGTGTGTGTAGCGCTCTCTCTCTCTTTCTCCTCTGGCTGGCATGCCGCTCCGCCGAGTTGTGGCCTCCCGGCGTGGTATGTCCCCTTGTTTGGCTGCCCTCCAGGACGACAGCTGAGGTGCTCCAGGATGTTGCAGGAAGCCCAGGACCTCCGGGATTGAGTGGAGCAGCTACAGGCCGAAAATGACCGCCTACGACAGGATCGAGATGCAGCCCAGGCAGGTCCAAGTTCCAACAGACTTTTTAGAGACTCTGCCATGCCTGAGCATGTGGTGTACCTCCCACGTGAGAGATGATGTCCTGTTTTCAGGGGCAGCCATGGCATTGATATTGATGAATGGATCGAGGAAGTTAAAGTCATCATGAGGGTTAGACATTTGGGACGCAATGACCAAGCATGTTTTGTGTATGATCATTTAGAGGGTGAAGCTCGAGATGAAATAAAATACCGGCCTCGTGCAGAGCGAGAAGATCCTGAACGTGTGTTTGAGATTCTGAAAGAGATGTATGGGTGCCCTAAGTTGTATATTTCATTACAGCAAGACTTCTTCTCTAGGAAACAGTTAGAAGGTGAATCACTCCAAGAATTTTCTCACGCATTGTACTGTTTAATGGAAGGGGTTGTTGCAAGTTCACCATCTAGGGTTTCAAATTCAGACTTGTTATTACGTGACAATTTTGTCAAACATGTAAATGACTCTGACCTGCGTAGAGAGTTAAAGAGACTGGTTCGTAGGGACCCGGACCTGACCTTGCTTGACGTTAGGACAGAAGCTATTAGAAGGGAACGGGAGGGAGCACCAGCCAGTAGGGGTAATACTATGTCTGCTTTTTGTGCTACCCGGACCACCCACCTGCAGCCTTGAGTCGACTGCTCACCAGTTAGCTCCACTTCTTCCCAACTGGCAGCTTTAACTGCTTTAGTCCACCAGCAGCAAGAACAGCTAGACCAGATAACCCAGACACTGGCCGCCATGCAGAGACCCTCAGTCCCCCAGCGTAGCCGCCCAAAGGTTATCTGCAGACGTTGTCAATGTCCAGGCCATTATGCTAGTGATTGTGAAAACGAGCATGTCCGCCCTTGCCCCTTTCCCACTATCAGTGCATCCCAGGTAGCATCCTCCAGCCCCCCGCAGATGGAAAACTAGTTCCCCCTAATGAGCAGAGCCAGACATTAGGTGGGGATATGCATGGCTCCGACAGTGGTGTAGTTGATGCAGCTTTAAAGGAACACCTGATTGCTCCTTCGCCCCAGGTAGTCATTAAGTTAGCAGGTGTGAACGTGAAATGTATCCTTGATACTGGGTCTATGGTTCCCACCATCTCTGAGAGCTTCTACAGACAGAACTTCCAGGGTAAGTTAAAGTCCTGTCACTGGTTAGAGCTGAGAGGTGCTAATGGGTTAGATATTCTGATATTGCCTGATATTCCAGGCATCCTAGGCATGAATATCATAAAGGCATGTTACCAGGGGCTTATCCGTCAGTGCGGACCCCAGCTGTCTGACCTCTCTGCGGTTGTGGAACCATCTGGGCCCTGGCTGTCAGCCTTTCAGTTCTTTCAGCAGGTAGAGGTGCAGCCCTCTGCTTCGCATTCCTGTTTAGCTAGGTTGAGGGGTAGAAAGCGGGTTAGTATACCTGGAGGCTCCACTAAGATTGTAGCTGCCACTTGTTCTCTGTTTAGCACCTCCAGGTCCATTTTGGTAGAGCCATTGAGCCTGGGGTATGATCTGCCGGCTGGCTTGTTGGTGTCTTCTGCCCTTGTGCATGTTGTTCAGGGCACCGCCTACATACCAGTAGTTAATGTGGGAGTGTCTGCAGTTACTCTTAAGCCCCGCTGTCCTTTAGATTTGTTGTTGTCAGCAGATGTGGTGAGTCTTCCTCCAGGGCTCAGTGAAGTTCAGGGCGAGGTAGAGCATGTTACTGCCACCATTAAGTCTCAGACTGCAGGGGTCAGTTCAGTTCAGCAGGAGATTAGGGACCTTGACTTATCCATACTCCCCGAGGAGGAGCGATTCAAGGCCAGGGCATTGTTATTAAAACATGAGTCAGTGTTTTCTGCATTTGAAGGTGATCTTGATTGTACTACATTGATATCACATGATATACCCCTTTTAGACAACACGCCTGTGAGGCAGTGGTACCGACGTATTCCTCCTTCTGTGTATGAGGCAGTAAAGTCACACATCCATCAACTGCTAGACACCCAGGTGATTAGAGAGAGTAGTAGTCCCTATGCCTCACCCATCGTCTTAGTGAAGAAGAAGGATGGCAACCTGCGGCTATGTGTCGATTATCGCCAGCTTAACAAAAAGACCAGAAAGGATGTCTTTCTTCTGCCCCGCATTGAGAAGTACCTCGATGCATTGTCTGGAGCCAGGTGGTTTTCCACAATGGACCTTGCAAGTGGGTACAATCAGGTACCGGTGACAGAGAAAGATAAGTTGAAGACCGCATTCTGCACACCATTTGGTTTATTTGAGTTCAATCGTATGCCGTTTGGGCTGTGTAATGCCCCTGGGACTTTCCAACACCTCATGGAACGAATGTTTGGAGTACAGCACTGCCAGACTCTACTGTTGAATCTGGATGACATCATTGTTTTTTCTTCCTCTGTAGAGGAGCACCTGAGTCGCATGGATGCTGTGTTGAGCCACCTGGGGCAGGAAGGACTCAAAGTGAACAGAGAAGTGCAGGTTCTTCCAGAAAGAGGTACAATACCTGGGCCACGTCATATCCCCAGAGGGGGTGTCCACCGATCCCAGTAAGGTCTCTGCTGTGGCTGATTGGCCACGTCCCACCACTGTCATGGAGCTGAGGTGGTTTATTGGGTTCGCAAGTTATTACCAGCGGTTCGTTGAAGGCTTCACTAAGCTGGCTGCCCAACTGCACAGATTGGTTGCTGAGTCGGCTGGGGGCAGGGCACGGAGTGCACGAAGCAGGCTGAGTGGAGACGCATGGTCAGAGCACTGCAAGAGGAGCTTCTCCGAATTAAAGGCTCGCCTAATAAGTGCACCCACCCTGGCATTTGCTAACTTCTCCCTGCCTTTTCTTTTAGAAGTTGATGCCAGCCACTGTGGGCTGGGAGCTGTTCTATCACAAGAGCAGGGGGGGAAAGTGAGGCCCATTGCCTATGCCAGCCGCAGCCTGCACCCAGCGGAGAAGAACTATAGCTCCATGAAACTGGAGTTCCTCGCCATGAAATGGGCAATGGTCAAAGTTCAAGGAATATCTGTGGGGCCACCGATGTGTGGTGTGGACTGACAATAACCCCCTGAGCCATTTGGAGACAGCCAAGCTGGGTGCTACAGAGCAGCGTTGGGTGGCTGAGCTATCAGCATTTGACTACAGTGTTTGATATTGGCCCGGCTGTGTTAACAAGAATGCTGATGCCCTCTCCAGACAGCCCAGCTGGGGCCCAGATCTTGAAACCAATGTTGCCTGGTACCGCTGTCCCACCAGGTATTCAGGGGGCCACTGAAGGGCGTCAACACCTGGCTGTGCAGGTGGCTGTCATTGCCCTTCCATCACGTTCGCCAGCTGATCTCCAAGTACTCCAGGCGGGCGATGCAGCAATTGGCGCTTTCTACCACTTCTGGCGAGACAGGAAGATGCCTAGCCTGGCCGAAAAGGAGCGTTTAAGCCCTCAGGTGCCTGGTCTGATATGGCAGTGGGACCGTATTGTGCAGAGAGAGGGCTTGTTGTATCGTCAGCTTCTCCGTCCTGAGGGTGGGGAAGAAGTCCCCTACTCTTTCTGCCTGAGTGTTTGAAAGAAGAAGTTCTTCACCAACTTCATCAGAGCCATGGGCACCAGGGCATCGAGCGGACCTCCGAGCTGGTGAGGCAGCGGTGTTACTGGCCGGGGATGGATCGAGACATCAGGGGCTGGTGTCAGCAGTGTGAGCGCTGTACCCTGGCAAAGTGTACGCACCCCAGGCCCGGGCCCCCATGGGTCATCTATTAGCTGCTGAGCCCAACCAGATCCTCGCCATTGATTTCACTATGCTGGAGCCGGCCCAGGACGGGCAGGAATTGGTCATGGTGATGACAGACGTGTTCTCAAAATTCACCCAAGCGGTGCCCAGCCGAGACCAGAAAGCTTCGACTGTGGCTAAGGTATTGGTGAGAGAGTGGTTCTATCGATATGGTGTTCCAGCGCGCCTCCACTCTGAGCAGGGGAGAAGCTTTGAAAGTGCCTTGGTACAACAACTGTGTGCACTGTATGGGGTGCAGAAGACCCGGACCACCCCTTATCGTCCCCAGGGCAACGGGCAACGTTTTAATCGGACACTACATAATCTGCTGCACACCCTTTCATCTGACCAGAAATGTTACTGGCCCAAACATCTCCCCCAGTTGGTGTTTAATTACAACACTACCCCTCACCAGTCAACCGGTGAGTCCCCACATTTTCTTATGTTTGGGCAGGAGCCCCACTTGCCAGTTGATTTCCTGCTGGGCCATCTCCCCGAGCTGTCAGCAGGGAAAGTGTGCGACTGAGTAGCAGAGCATCAACGGCGACTTCACTTGGCCTTTGACTGTGCCCGGGGACGGTTGGAGAATGCAACAAGACAACGGAAGGAGAGGCATGATCAGAGAGCACGGTGTGAGCCCCTGGAAATTGGTCAGAGAGTTTACCTGCAGGACCGTGGTATCAGGGGGCGCCATAAAATCCAGGATGTGTGGAGCCCGACGATCTATCAAGTGGTGAGAGCACCAGCGCCAGGTGGTGTAGTCTATTCCATTGCTCCGGTGCATGATTTGTCCCAGGTCCGGAGTGTGCACCAGACGATGTTGAAGCCGGCCTTGGCTCTGTCTCCTGTCATGTCCTGACAAGGAACCGCAGGATACCCCAGAAAGCGTGTCTAGGGGGAGCGAAGATGAAGAAGGACTGTGGGTGGTTCTGAGGGGACCAGCCCAGCATCCACCTACTGCAAGGCAGCCAAGCTCCCCACCCAGAGAGCGTGTAGTTCCACCTCCAGAAGCGAGAGAGGCATCCGTCCCTTCTCCTGTGCCAGGTGCGGCATCCAGCAGCGGCTCAGCTGCTCTCAGGAAGTCTTCTCGGAGCACAGCTGGCCAGCACTCGAACCCCCACCGCCTTCTCGGGCCTGTAGGGGGGGAGGCAAATAGGGCTACTTCCTCTCAGGTATTGGGTTCTAGTGGTATAGCTGCAGCTATTTTTAGACCCTGGTTTTAAAATCTGTTTTGTATGTAATCTTATCGGTGGGTCACCGATAAAACAAAGGGGGGGTGGAATGTAACCGGGTGGTTATTTGTGGTGTTTATAGGTCGTAGGGCTCTCCTGATTTTTTATGTTGCAGCAGGTCTGGTGATCACGGAAGGTGTGCATCACTCCCCTTCCTGACACCTGTAGTGCAGCTGCATTATTGGCTGTAATGCGGAACTGTTCTTATAGCCCCCGTGTGTGTGTGTAGCGCTCTCTCTCTCTTTCTCCTCCGGCTGGCGTGCCGCTCCGCTGAGTTGTGGCCTCCCGGCGTGGTATGTGCCCATGTTCTTTTCCCAGGTTGGCGTGTATGTGTGTGTCCCCTCCCGGTCAGCTGCCGCCGCTGGCTTCGGTCAGCTTTGTGTTGATGTTTGGTGTGTGCAGGCCACCGCTAGCCACACAGGCTTGCCTGGTGTTGGGCTGTTAAACTGCCCTCTTGCCTCTGACCTTATGGTTGTTTTTTTTTCTTTTCCTTTCTTTTTTTTTTACTTGCCTTGCTTACTCAGTCAGCCGCTCTGCCTGCGTCGTTTCAACCCTCTCTCTTTTTTCTACTATCATTATTGTAGCTCCTAATATAAAAAAAAGAAACACAGAACTATATGATTATTTTTTAAAAGAGAAAATTATCTAAATAAAGAGTATTTTTGTAACATAAAACTTGTTCAACGTGCCCTACATTGTGTTTGTATTCATTTGTGAGACTTACCTGTGCATGTGTTGTCGTCGGGAAAAAAAACCTTGGCCAATAGAATCTTTAGGTGCAAATCCTGAGGTGGTGTTGTCATCTTTTTTTTTAGACCTGTCTCTCGTATATCTATCTGACCAGTCCCCTCTCGCCACATTTAGAAATATGACTGATCCAATAATTTGATATTTCTGTATTTACATCCTCCTAAATTTGGACCTACATTACGTTAGCGTGCATGTATTGTACGAGACCTGACTTGTTACGTGTAGCTGAGTCCTATGTCCACACCACACAGACTGGAAGAAAGACTCCTACATAAGGCTCCTATTCTACCCTACATGGAGTCATCACAAATAAACAGAACTTTCCGGGTTGCCAAGGTCGTAATCCATCGCATCGTAACCAATTTTTTTTTTTTTTAAATATTGTATGGTTTTCAATTATGAGGGTGTTTTTTGTCTGCCTGAAATTACTCTCAAAACAAAGATGACGCCACGCCACGTTCAAGGTCAGAACTTTACAACTCCTGCTCTGCGGCTACACCATCAGTTAGGAAGGTGACCTACAGTGGTCGTATCAAAAGATTTAGCGGACAAGCAAAACCGGATAAGGACACATCATTAATAATCGCACATAAAATTCACAGAGGTTTTTCCACAGTCTCATTCCAATCACTTCATGAGACTGTCGTGGCAGAGTAATGATTTTGTTTAGTAGTTTTTCCCGTTTCCTCTCATTTTAGCTTTTATTGAAAAAACTTGGATTAATAAATAATCAAACTAACTGAACTGTGTAGCAAAATCCCTTTGCATCGTCCAATCACATCGTGTCGTATCAAATCGCACTGTGTTGAATCACACTGCATCACGATGGGAGTGTGAATCGTATCGTATCACATCAGCAGTTGTTACAAATGTATCTTTAAACGCATTGCATTGTTGACAGCATATCGAGACACAGCAGCTGCTCTAGCTATTACTGTTCTTATTGCAAAATCTGACAGGATTTCTATTTTTCAATTTATTAGTTTGTTTTTATAAAGTATTTGTTTGACTGTACACATCTCGGCGACATATGTACACGCAGAGCTAATGGTGGAACTGTCTGAGGAACCATCAGCTCTGTCACGGGAGCCGGAGCTTCGGTTTTCTCTCTTCTGTCAACTTTTCCCTCGACACTCAGGTCATAGAGTTTGTGTAAAAGATAATGTCAGTCACATAACTGTAAACTATTGCTCGTCCTTGAATAGTTTTTTCTTAAACCAAGAGGTAAAAAAAACTGAATGGTGGAAAATGGCTAATAAGCAACTGGTTGCTCTATCTGGCTCTCTGTCCCCTTAAAGGTAAGCAATGTCAAGACAGCTCGCATTTGGTCAAAAGGGAAAATTCATGTGTCAAACTTAAAGTTTTCTTAAACTCTACACTAAATATTGGTACAGATTTTTTAAATAAATATATATATATATATATTTTTCCATTCTGGAGTGGACCCTCTGAATCTGGTGAGTCATCTGTACACTGCAACACCACAAGACCAAAGGCCTGACGAGTTAAAATCAGAGAATATGAATGAGTGGGGGAAAAAAAAATCAAGACAAAAGGAGACTTAAATAAGGAGGAAGGAAACTGAAGTGGAAAGTATGAGAAGCAGAGAATAAGGGAGAGAGAGAGAACGGTTTGTACACCGTTGGATTAAACTGGTGAATGTTAAATTTAATTGCGTTAAGCTCCATTAAGTTGCCAGGAAGAGAGGAAGCAAGGAGCTCTTGAGAAGAAAAAAGATTCGCTCCCAGTTTCTTCCTCTATCCCTCTCAATTAAATAGGTAGTTAATGACTTCAGCTTTTATTGGCAAAACACCAACAGGGAGGAGAGGAAGGCAGGCGTGGGTGGATGAACGCATGCAAATGAGCGAAAACTGTCTAACCAACAAGAAAAAAAAAAAAAAGGAGTTGTGTTTGTTGAGCATTGAGAGAATTTTTAAACAACTATTGCTTGAACTATTAGTAGCAGTTAGTTTAATGTTTTAAAGCTGCTTTGCTCGGAGGAGGATGAGTTATTATTCCTGAAAACATTTCTTGGGAGACTTACTTCCTGTGTGGGCAGTGGCACCGGATTGATTTCAGAAGTGTGTGTGTGTGTGTGTGTGTGGTGGTGGAGGGCAAAAGGTGTTTGTGTGCGTGTTTCGCAGTAGATAGACCAGGGGACAATCGCTGATTTTCTGCGGAGCTGAAACGCTGGCAGACTTAAACGTTAATATGATGAGAGTAAGGAGAGTCGATCAGCGGGACGATGGTGGACAATCAGCTGTCAAAGCGAAATGCAAAAAGCACCAACTTCACAATGATTTAGAGGCTGAAGGAGAACTTTAAAAACTTGAATGAAAGGAGTTTGTTAGCTCACCTGCAGCCTGTAGCTCTTCCCTCACAGCTCCTCCTTGTTCCAGTACTGCCACAGATGGTTCGAAAAATACCCCCAGACATGTTTAAAATTAATCAATTAATCAACAAAATGCTAAAAATGACCGCTGTTGTCCTCCATAAACATGTTTTCGATGATCCTAGTGGCTATAGCTAAACACACATTGAATTTCCTGTGCCAACTTCAAAATAAAAGTCAGCTCATGTTTTGCTAGGAAATGCTCTCAATGTGAAGCTGCCGCTGTAGGAAATGTTCAGTTTACGTAAGCATTACCGCAACACTGCACGCTACAGATTGTAAGTGTTGTTTTTCTTGTAAAAAGCTGGTCTGGCAGGCTGAGCACATCTGGTACTTACACCGGCGCACCAGTGATGTTTAGCATACATTTCGCCAACCTCGCCAAAGTGTCGCCCAAGGCAACTGTCTAGTTCACCTATATGGACGCGGTGGCTCTGCCGGAGGTGTAATATCTCTAAAGAGGGAGAGAAATGACTATTTAGTTTCTTAACAGCTGACCCTGCCAAACAGTTTCTCATGTCTTGCTGCCTCAGGTTGCTGTCTTAGTAACATTAATTGGGCAGAAAGCAGCATTGAGCTCTGAAGTAAGCGGGACAAAAGGAAGATTTTATCCCCCGCTCCAGAAGAAGCCTCAAACCAGAAAGGCAAATAAATGTATGAGTATGAAGGGGAAAGGAGTGAGGGAAATCTCTGGAGTAAAAAAATACAAAGAAGTCAAAGAGCAGAAGTGCCAGAGGATCAAATGGGACAGGTAGGATCAGGTGCACCAGTGGTGCTTGTTGGGATAAGGGGGTGGAGTATATCCCAGCATGCCTTGAGACTATGGGCCCTATCTTACGCTTGCCTGTGGCGCAAGGCACAAACAGCGGGTGCAAAGGTTTTAACTTATGCAGACAGTGTAAAACTCCAACTCTGCCACCAGAAGAAGAAACTGTGGCCTGCCCTCTGCGCTCCGGGTGCACAGAGGACACTTCACAGTCACAGTCATGAGTGTGTTTTTGACCAGAGATACAATAACCAATCAGACAGTTTGCTCTCATTACATGTAAGATCAGGTACGCTCACGGTGTCGACGCTGGCAGGATTACCAGGTGCAAATAAAGAGAGGAGATTTTCAAGTCACAGGACAGATCTGCTGGCTCGATTAATCAAAGTGCAAGAGTGGGTGATGAGGCGGCGGGGTGCCTCCAAAGTAGTAAAAAAAAAAAGAAAATAAAGAAAGAAAGTTGTCTGAAATGGCGGCGATGGTTACCTCGTCTTCTGGCATCACTGAAACAGCTGCACAATGCATTCACAGCAACATTTGGTGGAGGAAACCCAATCAAACAAAGTTTCTTGGAGTCGGATAAACCCTCTCTAAAGTCACGCCCTGTTCCATCAGGCTCTGACAGAAGTAGAAATAGCTTTTTATCCAATGTCGCGGTGGTCTCTTTCAGATGCAATCATAAGTGTTTAATCCTTGTTTTTTCTGAATGCAATAAAGACACAAGTTGCTCCAGCTGTCAGCAACTGATCTGTAAAGACGATCCAACAGCTGTGATGCCGTCCTTGTTTATGGAGATCAATTAAGCTTTATTAATTTATCTTTATTGGTGTGAATAATTTCACAGATACAAAATGCACTCACACATACACACGGTGTTTACTTGAATATTTACACTTTATTTCTGATGACCCGATGTGGTGGTGTAAAAAAAAAAAAAAAGCTATTGTGAATTAAACTATTATCATTATTATTATTATTTCTGTCTACAGCACTGTTTCTGATCAAAAGGACCAAAGGACATTTGAATAATCTACACTCCTGTGTGGAGGACAGACGGAAACAGATGGTGTGTGTGTCTGTGGAAACGTGTGTGCGCAGGAAAAACCTGCTCTAAACTGAGGCGTGTTTTGACCTCTTTGTGCCAGGACACAAGATGGCACCGCCCACCGGCGCACAGACACGGCGCAGGTGCATTTGCTATCTTATGCAAGGGGGCAAAAGTGACACCTTCATGTAAACTGCGTTTAAATGAACAACCGCAGCTGATGCATGTTATGGAGTCATCAGTGTTGGTGTTATTCACAAATATTTCCATAAAAAATGGCTGGAAATCCTTTTACCACGAGTTACGTCTTTTACACTGTCACTGATATTCTGATTGTTTTTTTCTTCACGCTTGCTGGGAACAAGTGAAACGTTCTGTGATTGTTAGGTGTTGCAATAATGGAGTAAATGAGGGAAAAGTGTGTGTGTGTGTGTGTGTGTGTGTGTGTGTTGGCACCACTACTGGCACCAGTGGTTGTAAGTCTTTTCCATAAAACAATCTGGCATGAACAGAAGTTATGCAGCTGCAGGTGAGCAGCTCAGCCTGTGACTTTCCTGTAAAAAAAAAAAAAAAAAACTTTCCTGGAGTTTCCTGTAAAACGCACACAGAGCTGCTGTGGACATCACTCTGTCGTACCTTCCTCTCATCCTCTCCGTCATTCTGTCTGTCTCTCTCTTCACTCTGCTTCTCTCCTTTTTGCTGCTTCTTCTTTATCCAGTCTGTTACTTTCTCTTTTCTATTCCATTTGTCGTCTATCTTAAAATCTTCTTCTACTCTCACATCCATTTGGCCCCTTTTTCATTCAGCCCTTCCTTCCGCTTATAGCAGCGAGAACCCGGCTAATCGGAGGAGGAGGATCTGTGCTGTGTCAGTGACTATAGCTCTTCACTCGCTCATCCTCGATTCCTTAAACACACACATCCTGAAATAGACACACTCTCTGTCTCTCTCTTTCTCTCACACACACACACACACACACAGGAGGAGGATGCTGGATGTGTGTGTGCCCTGGTGTGACCTTCCCTGAAAGCATTTGAGGCTGATCCTCTGCAGGTGGAGCATGAGCATTGTGGATGGTAGTAAAAGTGGTAATGAAAATGATCCGCGTACTCGTTTTATTGTACTGTGTGTAATGAGACGTTTGCGTCCTCATGCTCCTCAGAGCCACGGATGTGTCAGCAGCCTGCAGCCCTGGCAAAGATCTCGCTTTTATACATTTTCTGATGATGAATTTCTAATTTTATAAGACACCGGTTGTCCTTTGGGCCGAGACTCAAAAGGGTTGTGGGGCCGAGGGTGAGAGCCATAAGCTCTGTGTGAGGTTATGAATTATATATGAACACTGCACACCTTCCTCTGATGAAATACAAGGCTGAGTGCTGCCAAGGCTTAAAATATGCTGCTGAGGTTAATTCAGATGAAGTGAGGATCTTTTTCACAGCGCCTCAGCTTTGACACCAACTCTCCCCAACTGACATTTTGCTAAGCACCGCCCTCGAACGCAAACGGGCCAGTCTGAGCGTAGCATTTGCCAGCTCTGACCGGGGTCTGACAATACGGCGGAGCTCCACTGAAACTCACGCCGTCTTTTCAGGCTGGCTCTTCGTGGTTAAACGTCGTGTCTGGGGCGCTTTTAAAAGTGATGCTCATTATTCGGCGAGGTTCGAAGGACGTTTACGTTCTTTACCCCTCCACAATCAAACGCTGATAAGTGTAACGTTACGCTCTGGGCAAAACTGGCGTCCTCATTCCCCGTTGAACCCGTCACAGTTTAACAAACACAGATCACGTGTCCATCTGCTTCAGTAACCTTTCAATAAATACTGAAGCCATATTACATTGTCATTAGTTGATACTAGTCAGTTAATTTGAGTTACTTATAGCTATTAGCGCTAGCAAACCTGGCCAGCTAAGCTAAAGTCTTTGGCTGAAGTCTGGAAACAGTCTGCAACGCTGGCAATACGAACTCGAACCCGACCAGATAGCCCAACTTTACTTTTAACATTAATATACAAAGAGACATGTCCTCCGCTTTTCCTAAATGGGTCCTAAATCATGACAAGAGTCCTTGGTTGTTTTATGAATGAAGTGAAACACAAGTTGAAGCTGCTGCACTGTGACCTGTAGCTTTAGCATGTAGCTTTATGTTCATAACTTTAACCTGTTTTCACTGCTGAGTCACTTTGACTTCCTGTATTTATCATTCAAAGGCTTCTTACAGACCTTCTGTCTGCTTCTGTCTGAAATCACTTTTTTGTTTTTCCAAGGATTAGACAATATTTCTCCAGAGAGTGTTACAGTGTGAGCTCCATGCTAGCTCTGAAAGCTTGACAGACATAGCAACAGTAACTAAGAGGGGCGTGGCTTAGCAAACAGTCAGTTAGAGCCAAGAAGAGTCCAATAGTTTTACTGACTCAACATCAATGTGTGTGCAGATGTAAACTCAATTAACTGTATTTTTCTACCTGTCGTTGCTAAGTAACA
>JAQLOL010013829.1:0-14816 GCA_029783665.1 Naso thynnoides
AGCTGGCTCCAAAAAAAAAAAAAAAAAACACATCCGTCACAGCAACAGAATATCAACAGGAATGTCGAATGAAAACTTTCCCCAAACTACCAAAGATTTACTTACGCAACAGAAATATGATGATGTCTGCAAAATAAACACAACTCTCCACGTACGCGACAGGAAATGAACGTGTCGGTTACATAATGTTTGCAGCCAAGGAGCATAAACTGTTTATTTTACAGGGAAACACACACACACACACACACACACACACACTGAGCTGAGGAGACTACCGACGCACGGTAACTTCCGTTAACTGTCCCGTGGACTTATGGGAACTCTGACAACCGACGACCGTGACATACTGACAGCTGATCACAACATGTTTGTAGGCTACAGTTTCTCACCTCAACACGGACTGACGACCCACAACACTTTGCTTCTTTTTCTTCTTCGTCTCCCACCACCGCTTCTTCTTCTTCTTCTTCTTCGGGTGTATTTACGGATGGCTAACCAACGTAAACGGAGGATACCGCCTCCCGTGTAGCGTACACGCACAACGCTAAACGTAAACAGACCTACGCTGCAATTTTAAATAAATAGATTTTTTAAAAACCCTCTTATGATGTCATCACACCAGCCCCTGGATCCTCGACCTGTATTCAGTTATAAATTCTCTGCCTGAGGGAAGTTGACGCATATTCGCACATATTCACAACAAACTAGAGCCAGTTTGTACAAAGAACCCAAAAGCAACGCTGTGTAAAAGTAAAGATACGTCACTGGAAACTGACTTTAATGAAAGTGAAAGTCGCCTATTAGAATATAACTTGAGTAAAAGTCTTAAAGTAGCTGGTATTTATTGTACTTCAGTATCAAAAGTACAGTGAATATAAATGTAGGCCTACTTAAGTATTGAAAGTAAAAGTAAGTAGCTACATGTAAAAAGTAGTCAATATTGACTTTTAAAAATTTGTTTATTTTTCTTTTTTTTTGTAGCCTCTGATGTTGATTTTTTTTTAAATGCTTTCGGGAAGTTTTCTAAACTTTCTGAACTCCTGTGACCCTGATTTGAACACAACAGGCAAAAGTGTAACTCAAGCTGAATCTGCTTCACTGTCATAACAACAAAATGATTTAAAACCACACAGAAAACATGATGACAGCAGCAAAACTCAATCATTACTTGTACCACAGCTGAGGAGCACCTGTTTGCACACGCGCCTAACATGATTAATGAACAACCAAACTTCTTACAGTCTGTGATCCAACATTATTGGCTGGTTTTAGTAACCAGTAGCTACAGGGCCGGTTCTAGCTTTTTGGGAGCCCTATGCAAAATGCTGTTTGGGGGCCCCTGTTTTGTCAAATTACGTTGAGGGGGGACTTCAAACCCTTGAACATCACTGGTGGAGATGCATCAGTCTATTACACCTTAAAAGAAAACTGCACTTTTCGGAGAACATAGATGCCTTTCTCCTCTCTGTACGTTCAGTAAGTTGCTACATACCCTCGACCTGCACCAGCAGTTTTGCACGTTCAATGGAAGTGACAGGGAGATGCCTAAGTTACTGCAGTCTGAAGCCTCTAAAACATCCAAAAATCTCCAACACACTGTGACACTATAAGTGAAAATACTGGGGAACTTGCTGTCTGGTCTTAGTTAATGGTAAATACAGCTGATTTTGGCTGTTTTCTTTGAGTTTTATGGGCTTAAAAGTGCATTTAATAAGTTAGTGGTTTACTATTTTGGGAATACACGACACTTCCTGATTTTATCATATATTATTTTATGAAATGTAAATAGAAGGACTATTAATGAAAATCATATGCCATAAAATAAATTGCACATCATAATACAGTTATTATTAAATGTCTGTTGTAGAATATAGGCCTTCCTCATTTTTTAAAATGTGGTTTCCTCTCAGCAGTTCATGTCAGCTGTCAGCAGCCGGTGTAAGGCAGGTAACATTAGGCTTACTATTTCCAGTAACATCTTGTGTAACTAATAGAATTTCAGTAATAATACTATAGTAAAAATAACTCACCACATCATTATTTTTGTGCGTTGTCTATCTTTGAGGATAAACAACTTGCTGCAATCTGTTTTTCCTCCAGACGAGCTGGACAATTTAACTGATCTTCAGGTGCAGTCGGATGTCAGGCACGTGTGCAGTTATGAAGTTTTTCTGACGTTGCACTTTTTAAACGGTCCCTGCACACTCGCCTCACAACTGACTGAACCTGAAAAGTTCCTCATTACCTTCTCTCTCATCTGTAAACGTCAAAGGTCATCACTGCTCAGTTGTCTGGTGACAGAAACAGATATTTAAAAAGAAATGCGACTCCAAATCACAAACATGTCAGTTTGCACAGGACTAATTATCACAGGACCTCTGTGTTCGGTGAAATACGATCTGTAATAGACTGTGGACGGAAATGCAAATTCTCACTGGACTGAGATCACAGACTTCCTCCCCAGTTATTACAAACTACCTGAGTTTAGTAAGGAGCCGGTGTGTGCAGTGTGACGTGGTGTGTGTGTGTGTGTGTGCAGGTATTGTGCAACAGAACGGTGTTGGAGATGTGACGTGATGGGAGAAGTGTGTCTGCACCTCCATGATGATTGTGACTTGATTACCCCACAAACACAAGCCACAGCTTTCCTGTCATTGCAGCTCAGTTTTGTTAATACCCAAATCACTCTTACTGTGGTGCTCTGCCACAGGCTGAGGGTCATTTCATCTGAGGACCTGTAGTAAAAATCAAAACATAAAAAAAAAAAGCATAGAACATTTCATTAGTGCTTTTTTAGATTTAAGATTGAATTGCACAATAATTTACTTGCTTCATGGTGGGCAACATTACCTGTAAAAACCCCAACAAGAATTATTACCACGGTGAGGGTTTAAATCCCTGTGACGCTGATATTTAAATCTGTCATATCCACAACAGGCCGGATGATGTCCTCAGTACATACAGCACTCTGTTCAAGGTGGCTCCAAAAAAGTTGTTTTGTTTTTTGTTAGCTTCATTCATTTAAACAGTTATTTTAGAGTCGGGGTCCAAAAAGACTTTGGAGTAATTAAAAACAGGCCTAAATATAAAATATAATTCACAGTGGTAGTAGTCTTGGATATCTTTACGCTAAAAAAAAAGGAATACAGTTTAGTGCCTCATTCATTTTGTGCAGCATTTGGTTTAAGAAGCCCCCCGGCACACTTTTCGATGCTTTTCTCTCACCCTGACCTGGACCTTCTGATTCATAAATCAAGCACTGCTGATTGGATTTCATGTTTCTGATACACCCTGATGGTTGAGTGGGTCACCTGTGGGCCTGTGTGTACAGAGGCAAGTCGACCGAGACCCATTCATTTTTATGGGAATCTGTGATAAATCTCTGTGTCTGCGAAACTCCTCCCCTCTGTGATATGTGGGTCCGGACTTTGCCTCAAGTAGGTTCAAAAACTGAACTTTTGGACAGACTGTATGACAGTGTGCTAGCTTATCTAACAAGCTGCTGTAGCTAGCAGGTTAATTTCTTCAACTGAGTTGCTCATTTGGATTGTCAAGTGAGTTTGTATATTTAAAAAGAATGAGCTTACAGTTTTAACTCGAGGTGAATCTGATTCTGCTACTGCTACGTTTCTATCCTTCTGTAAAGAAATGCATTTCATTGCATTGGACACAAGGAGCATTATCTGTTTATTTATGGATCTACAAACACCAAATACAGCATAAAACCCCTAAATTCTATAATAAAAGAAAAAAAGATTTGAAACGTTTGTTTGGCTTGCAGCCAGCCTTGCTTCAGCTGCTGTTCTGAGGTCCCTCAACTAGATTAAGGGGATTATTGTTTAAAACCACCTAATTACAGCCATGAATAAACAACCGAGATGAGCTAAAAACTAAAAATAATAGTATCAAAGTAGTATCAATAATAATAATAATAACATCTTACTTAAAGTTCACCAGTTGAGGCTCAAAATATATCTGGATATGGGTCTTTACTGCCTGGCACAGTTACACATGGAGTTAGTAATATTATGAGAATGTAATGTACATAAAAGACATTTCAAAATGTCTTATTATATATCTTATTTTTTAAAGTTAGAAAAATGATTTTCTGACTAGTTTTAAACCAGCATTCTGCCTTCAATCTTTAATCTCATTTACACCCAAACACCACGACCGCTTGGTGCCCCTTAAAGCCCGAGTGGGGATTTAACCCTTCTTCAGTCTGTGACCTCCGTCATGGGCTGGGATGGTGTGTAGCAGAGATCGAAGCAGCCAGGAAGAGAGTTTGCATCTGAGGACGAGGTTCTCTGATGGAAAACGGTGAATATCTCCCTTGAGCGTGAACGGCTGCCCTAAGCAAAGAGTTTCCGTGTCTCCTTGTCTTGTTCACAAGTGACTGGGGAAAGGAAGAGTTGGATGTACAGATGATCGGGTACGCTGTCAGCAGCAAGAATTTGGACTGAATATGGTGAGCACAACAACAAATGGATAAAACAGTCATTTGATCGTGGTTTTAATCGTACGCTGCAAGAATAGCAGCATCAGTAATGACGATTACCCAAATGCCAGGAGCAAATAAAATGAATGCTTTCAAAACAGCTTGATATGCCGAGGCTTCAGTACACTGGGATTACTGTGGTAACGCAGTGTGGAGGCATTTTATGGTTTATTAAGTATTTATTTTTCTTTTGAATCCTAGTCACCATTCACCTCAGTTGTTGGGGGCATGACGGTAATGCCTTTACCCTGTGACACACAGCAGTGTTTTGTGGAATGCAAAACTTCGACCAATCTTCCATCAGCAGAGGGGGAGAAAACAATGACTGAATTCTCATTTTTGGATAGGTTTGGAAAAGACATACAACCATGTTCCCTTGGGAACCCTGGTTGGCCATGGGGTACCAGGACCATTGCTACAAGCAATCCATTCCTTGTATAACCAAAGTGTAAACTGCGTCCGTATCCTGGCACAAATCAGACACTTACGCCTTGTTTCAGATCCTGTTTTTGACATTTATAGACAGGGTCTCAAAACACAGCTAAGGTAAGGAGAGCGTCCAGTTTTAGTCACGTCAGAACAGGATCTTTGCTTTTTGAAGATATAATAATAATGTGACAGTAATGATGTGTTTTCCTTTCAGTTTATCAAGGTGTAGGTTTCTCTATGCAAGATCTGCAGAAGTTTAAGAGTTGTGTTGTGGTGTGATAGATGAGAGTCTGATGTGGGCCTGTTTTTAAGCCTCCGTACCTATTTGTATGATAATTTGGCTCAAAACCTCTAATACGACGATCTGACATTTCCAGCAACACTGAAAGCCGTAACTGACAGGAAGCATTTGACCACATGGAGAAAGAAAGAGAGAAAAACATGAACAGACTGATTCTGGTTCTTCCTCAGTGATATTTTAATGCTAATGCTAATATTATAATTGTTACTAGCAGCACCAACTTAACGTCAATACTCAAGACTAGTTTGAATTTGCCAAATGAACATCCTTCTCACGAGAAGACTGTGTCATCACCATCAGGTTAGTGTCTATGTCAAAAGATGAGCTGTCACTGGGGATCATTATCATGAGTTTATGTTACATTTCATCATTCAACAAGAACTCAGATGCACAGCTGAGTCTCAGGTCCACACCACATGCTGCGGCAGAAACACTCCTGTTAAAGGCTCCTGTTCTTCCCTACCTGTAATAATCACAAAAAACAGTACTTCCTGGGTTGCCAAGGTTGTTTTCTGTCTTTTTGGAATATTCCTTTTATTTAATATTTTGTAGTTTTTAATACAAGGGGTTTTTGGTCCATCAAAACCTGAAATTCCTCTCAAAAAATGGCTCTGGTGATGTAAACTTCCGCACTACTGTGGGAGACAGACGTGATGTTCGTTCTGCACAACCATCATGATGGTTGATGCCTGTGCTCGCACTGTCAAAGCTTGGAAAAATTTACCTTGATTTGAAAAATAAAACGGTTGCTTTTTCGCAGTGTGATATTCGCATTCAGTGTGAAAATACTCATGCCCAATCAGCAGTTTGAAAAAAATCACTGACATGCGAATTATTTGCAGGAAAAAAAAGGCATTCATAGCCACAGTCTGTTTTATATGCACATATATATCAAAATCATAATCCTAAATTTAATGGAAACAATGTTACACTGTAAGTGTGCAGTGTTCACCCATACTGCAAGTTCTGCCTACATACTACTCTCCTGATTCGTCCCACATTCAAAACACTTCCAAGTCTTAAAACGCTTTCTATTCTCTGCCATTTATCAAACATAAGATGATAGCAGCATGCTTCAGTCTGACTAAGCAGCTGCAAAGAGCACCTTTACTCAGGGCTGCCGCTTAAGGTTTTGGTTACACTTGTGCATAAACTGTGTTTAAACCACACAGAACCATTTCTCTCCCCTGCTTGTCCCTGCTTATCACATAATAACACAAAGCTGGTTAGAATCCCCTGGTGTCACTTGTTAAAGCAGGAAGTAACCCATTCAGTGTCTGTTTGTGACACACAACACGTTTCAGTTCACTCTGACGTAAAGCTTCTGCAGCCATACTCTCACTTCATACAATTCTGATGATAAAAAAGTCTCTTTGTCATCTCGAACAGGATTTAGCCTGTCAAAAAATACCTCAGTCAATAGTAAATACTATATATTACTGCTTTGCAAAAACAATTCCAAGGTACTAAACATTCAGATCTGTGTCTAGAATCCCAGTCAGTGATTTTAATTGTAACTGCTGTTATTCAAATTGAAATTGATTTCAAAATATTTCGGTCAAACATATTTCTGTCCAATCCCAAAATGTTTAACATGTCACTTGTTGTGAGAAATTGTTACTACGAAGGTGAAATTACTTAATTTTACTTTCCAGCATTCCTCGGATTTACAGTTCATTTTAAACCCTGAATAAAATGTCCCTCTACGTCTCATTTTTCACCTTTACAGAAAAAGAAAAGCAGCTCGCTTGTTTGTTTAGTTTGTTTATACTCTTTTTGTTTGTTTGTTTACTTTCACTCCCTTTAAGTAAATTTCATATTTTCTTGACACCCCTAAATTATTTGTTTTGAGGGTTTTTTTTTTTTTGCTATTTAATACACAAAATAATTTCAATAGAATATTCTTACTGAATTTTGAGAATTACATTATTACATGGCCATGATTTGCTTATAGTCTCTCTACAGACATGTTTACGCTTTGATGCCATTAACATTTTAACTTTTTTTTTAACATAAAAAGTAAATAAAAACTAAAAATTGTCCTATGTGTGTCAAAATGGCGAGCTAGAGGAAACATTTCGCTGTAGGCTTCATATTTGAAACTCAGACTGAAGCTGAAAACACGTATGCAGAGTAAGAGTCTGTTATGCACCAAAATCTGGGACTGCCAGTGACCTACAACACAAACTGTCACCGTTACTCTCTGTGCTGGAGGTTTTGGACTTCTTTGCTAAGAATTTGCTTTCAGATTTGGACACAACAAGTGTAGTTTGCCAAGTTTACATTTGCATTCAAATTTTCAGGAAGTACACACACATTCCCCCTTTATTAGAGGAATGTGAAGACAGCTCTCCAGTGACAAACTTTGCATTTAAATACAAGTCAACACAGCCGAGGTCTGACATTTTGGGGACATCAACATAAGAAAGACGCCTTCTTGAGTACAGGGGGACTTAAATTAAAAACCACATGCACTGATTTTGCTTTTTTTTTTTTTTTTTCAAATTAAATTAATTTTTTTTTTTTTTTACTATATCCATTGGTCAGTTTGTACCAAGTGTCACATCTAGTTGTGCTTTTCAATCATTTAGATCAGTTGTACACCTTTTAAGCACCTACCAAATTTTAATGTTCTAGGAGTTATACCCGAGATGACAGTGAACCCTAAAAATGGCTTTTTTGTCCAAGACGTTTTTCTAGGGTTGGAAAATTATAAAATTCCAGGGGCCAAAAATATAAATAATTCTCCAAATTCTGCCACAATGTTTTTGAAATGTTTCATGTATTGAATGATTGATTTTTATTATATTGAGTCAAACAGCACAGCATAAATGAGTGCACCATCCCTCAAACCTAACAAATCCAGTGATTTTTCTCACAAATACTTGATGTTTCTTTACGATGTAATGTCCCTGCAGCTCTTTTATCAGTTACCGATGTCATACAATAATGGTAAACAGGCAAATACAATTCTCTTGTCAAAATAATAAAAGGCGATGTTAAAAAAATGAGCACACCCCCCTGAAAGCGACAAAACACCATGAAATTAAATTTTTGGTCCTTATTAAGGGCAATTGCTTGCATGTGAACCTTCCCACTTGAACAGGTGTAATTAATCGACAATTAAACAGGGAGGAGTACAACTAGGTGCTATATGAGGATGTATTATTGTTGAAGGTGTGGTGATAGAATTACTGCAATGTATCATAAAATCTTGAATGAGAGGATGCTCTCTTCGTTCACACGTTGGGTTGTCAGGTACTTTTTCAGCATGATAATGACCTCTGAACATTCTTCCAAAGCCACTGCTGCACTTTTGAGGAAGAATAAGATGAAAGTGCTGCGGTGTAGTCACCTGAGCCAAACCCACTTGAGCACCTACGAGGAATTCTAAAGACACAGGTTAAGCAGCATTCAGCAGTTAAAAAGGCTCGACCAGACAAAATCTTGTTCTGAATTTTGTAACCCTAGTTTCAAACAAAGTTGCCTAATTTAACATTTTTCAGATATTGATGACACGTCTTTTTATGAAATTATTAAAGGAGAAGTTCAGTGCACATTAAGCCTTATAATAAGGTTATTTACGATCATATACGACGTGCTACAGCATTATTATGCTGAACAGTGCAAACCTGAGAGCTGGAGCTCGTTGCTGACGTCACCGCTAACTGAAAACAACAGAGGAGCATGTGCACTCAGACAGTGGGTCAAAAAACACAATAAATGTTTAGCGGTGTCCTCTCATGTACTGACACTAAAACACAAGGCCAAACATGGACATACAGTATAACGTGTTTATCTTTGTATTGTAGTGTCGGTACGTGAGAGGACACTAAATATTCGACGAGTTTCATGTCTTCTAAAACAAGCTTCTGCTGAAGCTTCTGACCCAATGTCTGAGTGCACATGTTCCTCCATTGTATTCAGCCAGTGGTGACATCTGTCTCTCTGCCAGCTCAGCAGCACTGCTGGTTGTAGAAAGTGGTCTCACTCCAAAACCTAGTGGCTCTTCTTCTTCCTCTTCATCCCTGTCTGAGTCACTAAAATCAGCTGGATTTGGTGAAGGTTGTGGCAAGAAGTCCTCCACAGCAGAGAGAGGGCTCTCCTCGTGACTGTTCTCCATGTTTGTGCCACTAGCTGCTGTCAAATTTAAATTTTGTGGGGGTGTCTTGGGGTGTCTTGGGGTCTTTAATGTGCAAAAAACCGAACTTCTTTAAGTATACGTTTGCAATTTTCAATTTTGTCACCTTCCTGTGAAGTGTAAAAGGGGTAAAATTTGTTCAGAAGGGTTGTACTTGGAACGATCAGTTCACCTGTTACCCTCTACTGGTGGTGACGTTTGTCCATCCACTTACCAATTTGATCTAAGGCAAGATAGCACAAAACTACTGGCCAGGTGAGAGTGAAGTTTGGTACAGACGTTTATAGTTAACACAAAATGACGTAAGGATCATATTTTGATTTTCCTCTTGACTTTTTCCCATTGTTTATTCCTCCTGTGAAAACTGCAGCTGCGGGAGGCTGCTAGAGATGCAATGATTCACTTTTTTTCAGTTCTGATCAATTACCAATATCTCAACCAATGTTACCGATTAGGAGTATTTAGGATACAACTTCCATCACTTGGAATGCTGTCTTATTTATTTCTATAACCTACGTATGATCTACGTATGCTACGTATCACTGGCTCTCTCAGCTGCTGACTGTCTCCTGATATGTTACAGCAGGTTCGTGGTCCAGCACGGGCGTGGGCAACATTTTCTTCCAGAGGGTCACACCGACTCAGAAAAGCAAGTGGAGGGCCACGCATTCTACAGCTGAATCAAAAGACGAAATACATTGTACCAAATGAGGAAAATATCATTTACTATTTATGAACAAGCACACTCTCATGTACATGAATACATTCATGCATTTTCTATTCGGCTTTAATTGTGTAACTTGTGTCCTGTGAGATTTATAAGTGACATATTTATCAATGACACTGTGTCCCGAAAAAACTACGACAAACCATTTTGCCTTTGAACTGACATGTGTCATGAAATATTTAGATGTCCACTCTGGGTTAAAAACGACATTCGTATTAAATTTTTCTCTTTTTTGAAGCATCCTAACTGTGTCATCATAACACCTCGTTTATGACAGTGTCGGTCTGCACAGGTGCCAATAGGGCTTTGTGATGCTGCATTCAACACAACTTGAAAAATTGGATAAATGAGCGCCTTATCGTTAAAAGTAAATGATCTAGTAATGCAAAGTGCATTTTATTGATTTTCTCCACCCTGTGAGGATGCAATGGTTAGGTCCACGGGCCGTGTTTTGCCCCTGTGTGGTCAAGCACAAGATCCGTCTGTACGTCTTTAAAAAAAAAATAGCATGGTCATTGAATATATATTTGTAAAACTTTTTGATTACACGTCAATTCATTATTTGTGCTACAACATTTTGGCTATGGGCACAGAACTGCATTATTACGTACAGTATTTGTAAACACATCAGACTATAGATTTTGAATCTGTACATGGACCCGTGATGTCAGTCACATACCTGATGAGTGAATGAGTCAGTATCGGTACATGATCAGTCCCAACTCTAGAGGATGCTACTGGGGACACAGAATCTCAGCCTTGCTTGTCTTTAATTCGTAGTTGTATCCAAAACACAGGTAACATTTTTAGGAGCCAGATCAATAGTTAGCAGTATGTTTGTAGTAAGATCATTTTAATTAAAGAATGCCATTGGATACGCGGGATAAATCCACACGCCAGACGAGATCCTTTGATGCTGCATGCTGGTTTAACTGTTGTCTCCCAGCATGGCCAGTACAGAGCTGGCCTGCGAGGCAAGTTTACTGCTGCTATGATCTGTCAGTTTACCGAGGCTCTCCTTCATATTCACAGAGTTCAGCTCCTCCTTCATCACACCTGGAGCAGACAAGGATGGGAAAAGGAAGAGAAAGGTGTGAAATGTTTGCGACTTGTAATGGAAACGAAATGTGCAGGTAAGACAGGCTTAAGGTATTCTCTGAACATCTCTGTGTGTATGAATGTAATTGTTGTGTGTCTGTGTGGATTATGTGACTTCAGTGCAGCCTGCCTATCTTTGAAAATTAAAGGAACATTAAGTTATAAAGTTATAAAGTTAAAGAAGCAATGTTAAAGACACACTGCCAGCAAATCCATTGTTTTCCTGTGGTACATCGTGCCTGTTGAGCGCTCCTTGTGGTTTGTGGGCGCACATAAAAGTTAAAATAATTCCAATTTTTCATCTCAAGGCGCAGACTCGCACTACCCGTCAATGTCGCTTCTGATCAAAGCAGCCAATTAATTCCACAGCAGGAAAGCTTTGTTACCAACCAATCCTTTCCGTTTTGTTGCCAGAGGAACAGAGGAAGAAATAATAAGGATAATTTACGAACATGGATGAAAAGTTAATACTGGCTGTATTTCCCTACAGATGTGCTTCCCAGATGTTTTTGTAGTGGTCACACTTGGTGCAACGCTTCTCGGTGTGATGGATTCAAACCTAGTCTTTCTTATGGCCACAGGATGCAGGCTTCAAAAAGACAACAGCTGTTCTGTAAAAATTCTTAACCTCCCTTTCAAGACAAATGCTGCCTTCAAATGGAACTGCTAAAGTCATGAAGTTGTGTATAAAAAGGCTTAGCGTTCAAGAGGTACTGGCGTCGAGAACAGCGTTGCTAGGAATAGATAGAATATGGACGCAAAAATCTCTCTCTTGCCTTCTATGAGGAAATGTCACATTATTACTTTGTGGTTAAACGCCATGTGGAGAAACGAGATGAGACGAGGAAGCCGACGATTTATGTCTACAGTAGACTGACAACTTGTGTACTCTCGCCACCGCTACTTTTGGTTCTGTACAGGCCAATACAGCTCCACCGTTTCTGAAAATGTCGGGGGAGGCGTCTCTTCACATGAACACGGTTTTCATGACCCTGTTTTCAATAACGAAGTTGAATGAGGTAAAGTATGGTGATTACTGCTGCTGCAGCCCTCTAAAACATTTTTTTTAAATTTTTCTTTTCATTTATTTTGTGTGATGAGATTGCTTCTCATGGTAGTGTTAACTGGATGCTTTGGTCTTAGGTCTGACCCTCTCCTTGTAGCTTTTACTCACAATCAACAGCAACATCTTGAGATTTGAATTTCTGAAATGTGTGTTGTAAAAAAATAAAATAAAACAAAGAACATACTGGAGTTAGCCAGGCTGCAGATGAGACCTAAAGCGCTGAACTTGACTTCAACTGCTCCTGCAGGATCCTCCAGCATCTTCTTCAGCATGGGCAACAGCTCTGCGTCTCTAAAGGCATCCTTCATAGACTCTGCAGCGTTCACACACACCCACAAACACACAAACAGGTATAGGTAAACACTCATCTAAATGCATTTATCAAAAAATATGTGATTTCATTCCAGATTCGGCGATGTCATGTCATATTTTATACTTGCACAATGTCGTGTGACGCATATCAGATTTTGGACCTAAATGACTGCCCTCGTGTTAAGTACACAGTGATATCACCTTCACCTCAAACCTTACTGACTGCAGCGCTTTTTATTTCCTTTGGTCAGTTGCTCCGCAGTTAGCTTAGTCCATATTGTAACAGCATTTTGTATATGTGTATGTCAGGAAGAAACTTACATACAGACATAATGGCAGCGGTCGAAGCTTAAACTGATTCAGTACTGGCTGATTTTGGAGAACCTAACAAAACCGTGCCCATCACTATCAAAGCAGTGGTGCCGCCAATAGTCAAAGTGGTGCAGAGACAACTGTTGGCGTAGATGGACAGTAACAGACTTGACAGACACATATTGGATCGCAGGTACAAGGAAGAGGAACTGCAAGTGTTACAGCCGCAAAGAACACCAGCGCATTAGCAGGACTGGGGAGGAGAATGATGGTGAGGAGGCCGAGGATCAACTTGTGGAGAAGGTGTAGAGACTTCGGTGTGTAGCCCGGACCCGCAACTGCAGTCCACTGCACATGTGCCACTGGACACTCTGCAGTCCACCGACCGTTAAAGGAAGTTATATTTACGGGTGGCTGGTACCAACGGGCTAGAGGGGCTTAGTCCTCCCCAACTTTTATGATGAAGATTAGAAAATTATTATTATTATTATTTTTTAATTTTGGTGCTGTCTTTATACTTTGGTCAATATCTCTTTTGAAAGTAAACAAAGTGTTGTACATCATTGACTGTCAAGTCATAAAATCTGCCCTGAACGTCACACAGGCACCATTCAAAGTGCTTCAGAAAACTGAGACTCTCACAGTTTGAACATAATTTGGAGCTATTCTGTACTTGGACAGTTCAAAAGTTATTGGATATTTTATAAAACATATCTCAGTGTTGCACTGATGCCATTATTGATTTGTATTACTTCCTGTATGTCAGTCGTGTGACAAATAGAAACTAAAAGTTAATAGAGACAGAACTAAAGTTACAGTTTTTGGTTTTAGTAAAACAGAAACTAGTAAAATAAAGTTTGTGTGTAATGGTGAAAATGTAGAGATTGTGCATTGCTTATTAGAGGGGCTGTTTGAAGGTAAAAAAAAAAAAAAGTAAACTCTGTTGAATAATATATAATCACTTGCACTACTTGCATTTTAGGGGTGTATGCACATTACTGGATGACTTTGGTTTGTCCTGACTCCACATCACACAAAAGTGTAACAACATTAACTGGTTGAAAAAACTGTTGAACGAAGGCTGAAAGATCAGTTTATGCAGAAGTGGCTAAGTGAGCTCGGAAGTGACTTTGTGTGATATTTATTACAAATTTTAAACAAGAGTTTAATCTGAAAAGTATTTGCTGCACCAGAACCAAAAGTTCAAGCAAGCTATCTGTAATTTGATCATTGAGAGATGTAATAAGATAGAAAAAAGAGGATTTGTAACATCTGTGATGACAATAATTTTGTGTTTTTTAATTTTGTGAAAGTGTTTGGCTCGTTTGAGTGTAGTGAATAAAATGAGACTTAGAGATTAAAGATGTCGACTGTTGAATGGACGATGATACTATGCTGCTACTTAACTTTTGCTGTACAGCGCTTGTTCAAGAACCTGCATTCTTTTATCCATTAATCCACATTATTCACTGTGATTAACTTTCAAAAATCAGTGTGACTGCCAAACACTATCTTGCTAAAGCAAATCCTAAAACTCAGATCTTATCATTTAAATGAGTTCATTACAAATAAAAAATCAAAATACTAAAAAAAAAAAAAAAAAATTTAACAACTTTTATTATTATGTATTATGCTAATTAGAAAGACTGCATTATTTAAAGCCCTGGTCCTCTGACATGAAGAGTCTATTTGAAAACATTGGGACCTTTATTTATCAGGCATCTCAAAGAGGTAAAATCAGTCCTAACGAATTAACATGTATTTGGTCCTACTCCTTTGGGATTTGAAAGAGCTCCAGAGCTGGAAAGAGGATCTATATATACATATACGTGTGTGTGTGTGTGTGCATACTTCTTACTTAGCTGAAAATTTTTATTTAGTCTCAGTCAAGGATTGTAGAAATGATTCCAAAATGTTTGATAAATTCAGGCC
>JAQLOL010013830.1:0-14814 GCA_029783665.1 Naso thynnoides
TGAATATAAAATTTAACAAAACGTATAATAACACTAATAAGAAAATACTCTTTTTCAGTTTTCAGTTTTTAAGAAACCAAAAAGCACATTTTCCAAATTAAGCTGAACTAAGCTAAATAATATAATCTAGAATAAATTTACAGATATCTTGCCACAGTTTATGGGTATTTATAGGTTTCCTGAATAGATGAATCACATTTTTAGCTTCGGTGTCACAGAAAGCACAGTTTAAATCTATATCATATTTGCACTCAGGTTCTAGAGGATGCTAGCAGTTGCTTCTTTTCGTCATCAGGGCGTTGCATTGAATTTCTTTGCCAAGTAGTCGCATGCATTACTGGCAATGAAAATCTATTTTTCATTCTGTTTTGGTATGAAATAATGAAGTAAGATGTAAAATGCTCGTCAGTGGCCTAGATAGGTTGTGGTATCAGAGCCACGTTACCTTTTTTCCTCTTTTTGCAGTCTTTGTGTTGGGAAAACTCTGTACTGTAAGTAATAAATCCTAAAAGGTCATATTATTCTTCAAATGCCCTATAAGTAATCTCTAAATTATGTTTGACTAATAACATGTCACTTCTGTCGCTCTTATGTGACATTCTGTACGCCACCATATCCTGGGTTCAATAATCTTTGAAAATCCAGACACAACACTGACATGATTGTTATTTGGAACATGTTTATTCTACCTGGAATACAAGACAAACATGATTCAATTCAGTTGATGCAGAAAAGCTCCCTTTATCACAGACACAAGTCCACTCTGTTCTGTCCTGCATCAGGTAAATGCAGCCATGGAGGCGCAGCTGACCTGACCAGCTCAACAGTTCCTCGCGGAGGCATCAACAAAGATGAGCGTCGCACAGACAACGCAGTGTTTCACGATGCTGCCGTGAAAGCAGCCACGGATGCCAGCCTGCAGCTGCTGGAGGACATCCGATCGGCCGTTGGAAACAATAAATTTCTGAGGTATGCTGTTCAGATAGAAAAGAAATAAAGAATATCAATTTGATCTCAAATCTCAAAGTTTTACTTTATGATGAAAACAAACGTTTCAATGTCCAAGCTGAGAAGGATGATTAGACATATTACATGACTTTTTAATTCATCACTCTCTCTTTCTCTCTCACAGAATGATGGGCATCGCCCGCTCCTCCGTCGTAGCTTTTGTCATTGACACCACTGGTAGCATGCATGATGACATTGATGTAGTCAAAGGCGTTGTTGTAGATATCATTGACGGCAAAAAAGGAACACAGGATGAGCCATCCGAATACATTCTGGTGCCTTTTCATGATCCAGGTATGAACTGTGGAATATATAGAATTACATATGTGCAATGTTAGCTACATTTAATTGTATTATCTAGTATAAAGTAGATTTAGCAAACTGTAAATCTGCGCACAGTCAAGGTGAGTCTACAGGATGAAAAGTGATTTAAGTCCAAACTTATCTGAATCACAGGAACGAGCCCCTGTGTCAGGGAAATTTTCCTTGTTGAACTCACAAGTTGCTAAGTTTTGAAGAATTACAAAAACATGGTGTGATGAATCAGATCCTTTAATAACATGCAGCATGGTGAGAAGACTTCTGCAAAGTGTTCTCTCCAGACATTGAGGTTGTCTTAACTTAAATCCGGTCAGAGTTAGGTAACTTCAAGGCAATAAAAATACCAAAGAACACCCCCCTGCAACTCGTACAAACGAGACCAATGATTGTTAGCTGTATAAAGTCATCTTATTGAAATATCTAAATTGCCCCATTTCTACAGCTCTACAAGACTTTTCCCTCGTATAAGTGTCAAGGTAATAAAAGTAGTAAATCCAGATTTCAAAAGCTGTTCAGGTACCACATCTGTTCTCTGCTTTACATTTAGACTTTGGACCTTTGATGAGGACAACTGACCCTGAGAAGATGAAAAAAGAAGTCTTTAAGCTCAGAGCGTCAGGAGGCATTGCACCACTTGCTGAGATGTGTCTGTCAGGACTTCAGGTACTGGAGCTGTGATGTTATCAGACTGTTCTGGGATGTTTTTTAGTGGGGGAAAAGATTCCTTTTATTGATCCTCTAAAGACTGTGGTTTCCAGAATGAAGGGTTCCTTTTTTTTAATTCCTCCAGTTGGCGCTCACCGGTGCCCCTCCCTCCTCTCAAATCTATGTTTTTACGGATGCTGGGGCCAAAGACATTGAACTCAAAGACACTATCATTGCCCTTATGGGGAGCACCAAGTCAACGGTAAATACTGCCCTTATTCCCTGTTGACTCAGTTCATTTAAGTAAATTTTACTTCAAAGGTTTGGGCTGTAATCTCCACAGGTCTCTTTTTTCATGTCTGTGAACCCTGCGAGGCGTCGTCGATCTGTCAGATCCTCTGAATTTGAAGTCTACAAGGAACTGGCTTTGGCCTCCGGAGGCCAGGCCATTCAGGTGTCTAAAAGTCAGTTGTCTGAGGCCACAGATGTAATTCTTGACACATCCACTTCAGCTCTGGTAAGACATTAAGTTCTCATGGGTACTTTTTCCACTTACTGAAGCACGTGCCCAACTTGTTGTTTGAGAATCATCGGAATTCGTAAATTCAGAAATCATCTGTTTTGTTCCTCATGTCCTCCCATCTCCACCAGGTGACCGTTCTTCAGCGAGCAAGGAACCCTGGAAAGGACGAGACTTTCCCTTTCATCGTGGATCAGTCTCTGAAAAATATTACGATCTATATTACAGGAGAGACATCTACTACTTTCACACTGACCAACCCTGCTGGTAGCACCATTTCTAATGCAATGTTTGCACTGGTCTAGAACAATATAAATGTTAATGACTTGTGAAGTGTCCACTTTTTTTCACAGAGAGTGTCATCGTGATTCATAACAGTGACCGATGGTGCATAATATTATATTCCAGGTAAAACGCAAGAGCACACTGAGACCAGCGGTGACACCAGCGGTGAACTGGGAACCATAAAGCAAGCGGGAAACCTGCGCAGAATTCTTCTAAACGCTAACACGGAGACAACCGGAGAGTGGCAAATAAACATTGAGTCCGACCAACCATACACACTTAAAATCACAGGTCAGATATTGTTGAAATGGTTTCTTCTTGTGTATACACTGAATCTGCATATTTAAGATGAATTTCAACTTTAAGGGACACACACTCATTTGCTTTGGTGCTGAGAGTTACACCTGAGAGTGTATATGTTTCTTTTTATGTTAGTCACCTTGAGGTAGCGAAGACATGCAGCACAGACTCAGAGAAGTTAACTGTTTGCTTCCAGTTCATAACCCTAGAAAACCAGAGATATATTTTCCAGAACTTTGCTTTAGGTAAAAGCTGAACAGACCAAATGAACTAACGTGTTCAGTACTTTGTTTATACCAGTTCATAACTTTCATTCCTCTCTGTTTTTGGCCAATACTAACCATGCTAATTAATCATGCATCTTTTGTCAAAATCTTTTTACCAAATTATTATCAAAGTCTTTCAAACTATAGTCAGTCAGGAGGGGGCAGTTAGGCCCCATGAAAGTTCGTTACGGTGTCTTTGTGTTTATTATGCGTCTGAACTTGTTTTTCCAGGTCAGAGCACAATCACCTTTATCTATGACTTTGTGGAGCGCTTCGAGGGACCTCATCCAGGCTATGCAGCGCTCAGTGGCCGTCCACAAGCAGGTACATTACATGCAATTTAGCAATTTAACTTTTTCCCAAATGTCGGCACATCATTAACTGTACTTATTACAGATGCAATGTGAAGTGTGTAATCATCATTATCATAAAAGTGATTATTGAATGAGTTGTCACAAATAGTCATTAGTTATGGTGTAGTTAATTGCTGTACAACAATGTGCGGTGTTTGTGCTACAAAGTCAATTCAAACTGAAAAATAATTGTATCTAATGTTATCAAAAGTGACTTCTAGTTTGGAAAAACTGAGAACACACACATCTAGGAGACTTCTTGTTTCTAGCTACTATATGGAGCCTTTTTGCTCCTTGTTTTTTTTTTGTTTCTTTTTCTTTTTGTTATGGCAGTTGTTGTTGTTGTTGGCCAGATTCTTTTTTTTTTGGATCATCTCACACTGCTCTTCTTGGTGTTGTTTCCAGATGCTGCAGGAAGCTGTTTTCAGTTAAAGAATAATAATTGATAAATAATAATTCCACAGAATACTACCCAGCACCGTGCAGCGGACAGAGAATGTTAGCAAGTAGCTGGTGAACACAACCACTAGCAAGTGTGCCAGGCTTTAAAAAAAAAATGGACATAGCCGCCACACAGTGTCATTACCAGTGTTGGACTTACTCCTAAAAAGTAATATATTACTCATTACTCGTTACTCTTTTCAAAAGTAACATTATTACTTCACTTCTTACTCCATGCCAAAAGCGATTTGTTATATTACTTGTTATATTATCGCTTGTTGTTGGCTGCTGTCCATGACTAAAATCCAACTTTGGTTGTTTAGCCACGGGGCTACAGGCATCCTCCACAGCTGTAGGTGACTTGTTGCTTGGCTGCACTTCGATTAATTGCACGCTGATGTGTTGTTGAAGCAGGTGTTTCAGGAGGTTTGAGGTCGTGTTTTTTTGCAGTGGAAAGAGTCTTAGTTCCTACACACAATTTACATCTAACAATGATGTTCTTGTGGTCTTTCTTTTTAATAAAATAAAAGTAGTGGGAATATTTCCACCCAGTGAATGTAAACATTTCCCTCTCCATCTTTCTGGCTAACTTGCACTAACATTTTCTTCTGGTCCTTTTCCCTTGCTTGATTCTATTTTTTTTCCACCCCAGGCCAGCCAGCCACCCTCATGCTAACTGTGATGGGTAGGAATGGTCCATCATCAATAGCTGTTGAAGATGTTGGACTTTTAAATGCGGCTGAGACTGTTAGCAAGGGCAGTTTAACTGACATGGGCAACGGAGACATCTTGGTGGCTGTTGAGTCAGTCCCTGAGGGGGAGTTTGTGGTCATTCTGAATGGAATTGACCAAGTGTCAAAGAGTGGATTTCAAAGGCAGTCCACCACCCAGATATCTGTCTCCAAAGTGAATATCAAGGTCAGTCTCTTAACATCAGCTTCATATCCTGTGCACCGATTCAGATTTAGATTTAACGTAAGATTAGAAAATATTTACATTTTTGTGTTGTGCTTTGAACTCTCTGGGGGTAAATGAACACTATCACTCTTCTTCACCTGTTTTGTTCCCTTCTTGTTTTCTGACATTTCCCTCTAGGCTGTTGCAGACAACAGTATGGAGCCAGGGAAAGAATTCCAACTTCCTTTCAGTGTTATGACGATGGGCTCTGGTGGTCTGTACAACTTCAGTGCCAGGAATGACAGAAACTTTAACATGTCCTTCCCAGAAAAGTAAGGAGAAGCAACTTAAACAATCCCGATGTTAAGTATCCTTATCCGTGTTGAAATGTCTATACATTTAAAGTACCTTGTTCCAGCTACCTAAGGCAAATGTTAAACAAAATCTAGGTGTGCAAGTGTAACCCCACCCATCGGTTCCTAAGGTTAGAATTAAGGTAATAGTGGCAGCATACACTGTTAGACAACCAAAAAGCTTCCAAAACCTACATCACTAACTGCCTCCATACAGTACTTTTAAGACTGCTGACATTGCCATTGCTGTATTTCGATTCTTACTGGCTATTGTCAGTATGCTAAACACCGTAGCTCCTTAGTATTGACATATTGACACTTTCACTTAGTATGCTCATGTTAGCATTTAGTTCAAACTGTGCCCAAAAATACTCTCACAGAGCCTCTAGCATGGCCATAGACTTTTTTTTCTATTTCAGTCAAAATCAAACACATTGGTTATTCACAGTAATAGTTTCTATATTCATGTATTTAATCTTGCACTTTCTTCTCCCTTACAGCCTCACCTTGACAACTGGGGAATACACAGATGAAGTTTTGACCATCACGCCACCTGCTGACACACCATTAGGCACTGATGTCACTCTGACTTTGGAAGTCAAGTCGTCCACTAGTGCTAACTCTAATTACATCGTTTTGAGATTCTCTGTTGCTGAAAAGGTAACCAGACTGGATTATACAGCTCGGAAGAATAAAGAAAACAAACATAAAAACATATTAAAGTTTTTTTAACATTGCCACACAGTGCAAACATGTATTCTATCAATTTAAATAACTTTCTACAATTCTCTGTTTCTGTTTTCTGTCCAGATAACAGATTTCAGCCCGCCTCTGTGCGAAGTGGTGACAGTACTAGCTGATCATTGCCCTAAAGATACGTCTCAGTGTGGACATTTCCAGTGGGAGCTCTCTGCCCACCTTACAGATGGAAATGGCACTGGGATTGACAGCATATACCTGAGTGAGGGCAATGGAGCCCTCTCATACACCTCCCTGAATTCCTCTGTCATTGAGGCAAAATACAAAGCCTCCTGCTGCTCACAAACTGTTGAGATTGCAGCGCTAGATAAAGTTGTCAATCTGGGCAAGTGCTATTATTCCATCGCACGTTCTGCCAGCCCTCCAGCTTTAGTCCTGTCATTGTCACTGTGGATGTGCTTGCTGGTATCTACCTTTGTAGCAAAGCTTTGATGGGTTTGATGCTCAGATATTCTGCCTATGTTTCACTTTTAGCGACAAAAATCATGTCTGGAATAAATCTCGGATCACCTGCTAAAATAATCATTTTTACCATTATAAATGCTTCATAGCATGCCTGTACCAAATCGGGAACAGATGTGAGTTTTTTTTTTTCTCATTCTCAACAGTACTTATAGACCATAATTTATTGAAGAAATTTGTTCCACATATAAAATAAAAATACAGCACTTTCCAACTATGACACTATTTCTGCAAAAACACTTTACTGTGCCTTTGATTATTTCAAAATGTCAGTGATAGTTATGTGTGACTCAGAGGGAAACAGTGTACTTTCTGACCACCTGTCATTTTCTGAATGTAGGACTCTGACTTTCTAAATATAATTTCTGACAGAATGGCTTGTGTTAGTTGATGCTTTTGTAACATATTAGCTGCATGTTATTATTCACAACTTAAAATAATGACAAAAGAGTGGCAAGTTGTAGCTTGGATTTATTTAAGCCTCAAAAAAGCAGTAACGTAATGTTTTAGTGCAACATTATTATTGTCATTTCACTTGTGCCATGGATCAAATTGCAGTGAGCTTGAATAAGCTAGAAACAAGAATGTTATCAACTGGAAATGATGTTCACATGTTTCCCAAAAGATACGAGCCCAACTGGCCAGAAGGTGGCAATGTAATAAGGGTCAAAAAATGCAATTTTACGCTAAGGGGCAGCTTACACAGCTTAATGCTACTGCTAGCCCAAGCCAATGCATTCCACTCTAGTCACTACCAAACTCTTATTAAACACTCCACAGTGCACCCAAAGGAAGTTGAATAAAACGATAGCCTGTTTAGGAGAAGGTAAGTGTTCGCAGAATAATTTTGTAGGTCAAAATACGACTGAATTTCTTTCATTTGTGGCTGCTTAGGACTTAACAGCAACAGGAAGTCAACAACTTTGGTAGCTCCGTTGGTGTGTCATTACAAAGTTACACCGTCGACCACTGGCCTGGCATGCATATTACAGCACCTTTGGTTGTTTGTGTAAATGCAGATTTTTGTCTGATTGCAACTATAATTTTATTTAATTACATTTTTCCCTTTCTGCTATTACTAACTCATCTTTTTTGTTTTCAGGCAAAAAGTGCAAAGATTAGGGTTAGTTAACAAACTTTAATTGATAACCTATTTTCTCAAAGGATATACAAAGAAACACAAATAGAATGTACCATGAAGTCAAATATGATATTTGTATCACTGTCTGTCCTGTGTGACTGCTCGTCATTCCAAGTGTTAGACTTGTGTGAACGACTTCCCCCGTTTCCGTGACAATATATGACATCACCACATAACGAAAAGCCTCCTATATACTGATCCATCCTCACGTTCTCTGTTGAATACATCAGTCTTATCTCCTTTTACTTGAACAGCAACATTCAAGCATTATTTTGCGGCTTACAGTATTTGTCAGAGAAAAGTGTTTAAGTGGAGAAAACTGATTAGTGGCTACAAACATCTTTGTCACCATCCGGTGGCGAAAACAACTCAAAATACCAACCTGTTATTCTTCGTGTGTGCTTGTGTCATAATGCTTAATGAGGTCAAAGACGACGACATTTCAAAAAAATCTGTTAACTCAAGTATGTAAGAACAATACAATTTATTTGAAACATGGGCATTTAAAAAAGGCATAGCTGATAGACAAAAACAATGACAAAAATGTGAACTGTGATCATGCTTCATTTTTTATTGCACATACCAACAAAGACACACGTTATTGACAAAAGAGAGTCAGGCACACAGTCACAAACTTTCAAAATGACTGACAATAAGTCCTTGATTTATTTATTGTTATTCATTGCAGCTTTAGAAATGCTAAAAAGTTGTTTCTTTGGTTTTTGAGACCCTACACTTTGTAAATTGTGTAGCCTGTGGGGGAAACAGAAACAAATGGCAATAGATTAAAAAATTACTCAAATAATATCGGTGATAATGAAGTTTGTAGTCTTTGTTATAACTGCTATTTAGGTTCATAAGTAATACATAAGATTTTCTGATATGTGCTGATGTATTAGCAAGAGGTTCAAAGTTTAAGTTGTCAATGTTTAAGGCACTTTGTGAGTCCCAACTGTATGCACACTGCATGCAACAAAGTGTACTTTGTAAGGGCAGCACAGTACGCACAAGTATAAGACAGCTGTGGACACAGGAAATGGAAGGAAACACAGGAAAAATTGTGAAAGTAAAAGTCCAGCAGTCCTAAAGAATGTCCCTAAAGTAAAAGTGCAGTTTTAATAAAGATAATCAAACGTTCAAAAGTAAAGATAATTATAATACAGACAAAAATGACCCATGTGAGTGTGTTATTGGTTTGTTACTAGTGATGTGTTAGTGGCAGAAACACATTTATAAAATTGTATCATGTTTTGTAATTTAATGACATGTTTTAAATGTTTATTAGTTCTTTTCAACCACAATACGTTTTCTTTCTTTCCTATCTCTGAGATCTTTGGACCTGACAGTCTTGGAGGGGTGGGGTGGGGTTGGTGTAGATGGGATTTGATAACGGCTGGGATGGCCAATTGGCTGTACATGTCAGAAGTTTTTAGTAAGGCAGGGTATAAGTGTTTTTCTGGAAAGCTTCAGTAAAACTATAACTATACTGTCATAATTTCGCAAGACATCACTGAGTCCAAATAAGTTACTGAAGTAGTTGAATAATATTTCAGTGCAAGGCATAATGATGTACATTCTGAAAGTCAAATGTTTTTAAAGACATTATGCCATTCAGTGGTAATCGGTGGCATAGATTTGCAACCTCTGCTGCGAAGCATTTTTGTATCGCATTAATGTGATTTTCAAAAGACAGAAAGAAAGAAAGAAAGAAAGAAAGAAAGAAAGAAAGAAAGAAAGAAAAGAAAAACATTATATGACCTTAAAACAGTCAAAAAGAAGTTCCGTCCCATCTCCTCCACTAAGTCCTTTTTATCCTGGATATGCAACTGAAATGAAAAAATACATCTACTAGAGAAATAGCTTACCTCAAAGTTTAAAATGTGTGTATGTCCATGGATAACTAAGAATACACCGTCTCTTTCCCAAAAGTCTTCACCGTGCTGTTGAGCACACTTTACTCTGTTCTTCCACCTCTAACTGGAGAGTTGAGAGGAATTTTTAAGAAATATATGAACTTGTTCTACTTTTGTTTAAACTTCCTGAAGCAATAAAAACAGTTTTGCATGATGTGGTCATTTTATGGGTACACTCCTATGAAGTAAAGGGTTTATTAATCAAGATGTATGATAGTGCTGACTCAGTTCCAGTAACACCACGTCTTTAAGAGGAAGATCTCTGCATTAATCAGACTGTTATTTATGAGCTGTTATGGCATGAACAGAAAGATAGCAAGCAACACACACACACCCCAAGTCCCCATTAGTTACAATAAACATCAGCAGCAGAACAATGGGGAACTATAAGGCCCCACATGGAGAACATGTTTTAATCAAAATGCTGTTGACTGTTGACATTGTTTATCTCTGTTCTAATGCGGTGCGTCATCCAGACATCCCCCAGTTGTTTTTAACATTGAATGTCAATATAGTCTAAATACAATATTTTATGGATTTAGCCGCTACCTTTTACCTGAAAGGAGTTTGGGAACCATGTGTAATGGTTGAGTTAGCAGCTAAAGATAGTGCTACTTCCAATCAGGTACACTGCATCTGTGCAAAGTTCACTTTTGTGAAGGTTATTTAATCTCAATAAAAATGAGGTTTGGTGTTACGCCTGCATATTTTATGATAAGATTTTGCCCTTTAATGACTCCTGATGCATGGTAAGGTTACACAGAAACAGAGGAGGCGAATGGGCACAGACCAGCTGGGCTGTATTAAAACCAGAGATTTGACTGGCAAGATGAAGAGTCTTAAAAAAAAAAAAGAACCTGAGACTGAAAATGAACTTGAGTACAAGAGCCTTGTTAGAATCTAAACATCTCGAGGCTGTGCAAAGCTTGTCCCCTTTTCAGAAGTCAAGTCAAGTACTTTGTCTCAAGCTGCCCAAAATTTGACTCAAGTCAAAGAGGTTCTCACACACAAGACACTGTAATTCCCCAAGACAGCCTTTGTAATACTAAAAGTCAAGTGTCTGGATCCCTAATTCTTTATCATTGACCATGACAATAATTTGAATAATTTTCACAAAAAGAACCATGTAATTATACACTTATCGCAGCAAAAACAGCGAGGAAGTACTGACTTTGAAAGGAAGCTTCTAATTTGAGTGGCAAAGAAAAGGCATTAATAATACAGTAGGTTCATAGAAAATTATAAGGCAGGTTGATGTCTCATTTTAACCAATTTTAAGTATAGATATCTGTAGTTCTTTCAAGTGTTTTTTTTTAGCATGCAGAGCATTTTTCTTATTAATTATTCAGTTACTAATGGACTGAGGCTAGTACAGCAGGAACCTCCTTAATGATGAAATCACAAAGCCTTGCCATTCATCTTTTACATTCTTTGTCTCGGCTATAACCCATTTGATTCCCCCACACAGAAACAAATCTAGTCCCTAAACGAATGCTTTGCCAGCAGTGTTGGGGAGTAACTAATTACATGTAACAAAATTATGTAATTTAAGTAGAAAATAAATGTAATGAATCAGTTGCAGCTACTGAGAAAAATATGTAATTAAATTACAGTTATTAAAATGTTAATGATTACAAAGGGGGTAACATTGGAATATTTTCTGTAAAAAGCTTATGTGGAATAATATTCATCTTATAGCTATTGTCTTTTCTAGTTAAGGCGGTTCAGTGATGTTGCTAGGTACGCGTCCTGCGTCCCTGACACAATAAAATCTGAAAGTACGTATTAAACTCACTATCCACGTGTCCCAGGGATGCACCACATTTTCCCCATGTAAAACGATACATTGTGAACAACAACTCATGTTAAGAATCACAGCAACCAGCACAAGAAACCTTGTTGTCAGGAGACCAGGCAAGCGCTGTTTCAACCCTCTGGGAATCTACTCACCTCACTCACAGACGAAATCCCGTACACAAGGTCTCGCAACATGCTAGTTTAGCCTCTACCACGACAACTAGCCAGTCAGGAGTTAAGGATACAAACCTATAGTAGTAAATAATTTAAAGTTTTCACTGCTTGATGTTGTGTTCGCTCATGTCAATGATGTTTTAATGTCTAGGGGACATGCTGAAATAAAGAAAACATACTCCGGTGGCTGTGATAGAAAATAAAAAGAATGGCTGCTGCCATTTTGTTATGCTCAGACAACGCCTGCACATAAATCCCACTTCTGACGAGATCCCGTTTTTTCTTGAGTAAGCAGAAAGGAAAGAAAAGGTAACATAAAAATGCTGCCAAAAAAAAAGGTAAAACATACTGCATAAATTATATTACACTAATCCAATCACTTCTAATATCCAAAATAAAAATTCGAACCCATTGAATCTCCTAGGGATCCACTCAAATCACCACCTGTGGGTCTCGGGGACTCACTGCATTTGTTTAGTAAAGTTTGATGCCATTTTGATGCTTTTGATTGGTTCTCTTGTTTGAATCCGCAGTGCCACATCTTATGCACAAATGGTTAACAGCTGAAAACATTACTTTGAAATTTAGAAAAGTAATCATGAAATGATCAAATGTAATAAGTTAGATCACTTTGATAATGTAAATGCAATAGTTACAATACTAATTCCATCACTAATTCCATTTTAAATATGGTAACTAGTAATCTGTAAGGTTACATTTACAAAATAACCGTCCCAGCCTTGTTCGCCGACAGTGAAAATTAAGGCGTGATCCACCCACCAAGCCTTCAGGAGCCTTAGGATCCCAAATTAAACATTTTTAGCTTAGCAACTTCACTAAAATTACTTTTTAAAACAAGCCCCTAGTTTCTTTAGTTGTTTAGGGTAATGCTGAATTGCTGCAAACCTCCTGAACTGTTTTGTGGACTAAGAAACATAATGGACTTTCATCAACATCCTGTCCAATATTATCTTTTTTTTTAAGGCTAAGTGCTCTGTTTGTGTGTACATGTCCTCCAATTTCTCTCAAATGATTTAGAAGCTATAACAGGATGTTTATCGTAATTGTCTTCAACTTACAGACAGATGTGAACTTGCTACTTTCAATGTTAACATACAAACAAGATTCTTACAATTTTCAGAAGGAATTCTGTTTATGTGAGAGTCTGTAAAACAGACAACTTACCAGCAGGGGCATGGCCAGGTCAGCAAAGTAAACAAAGGCAGCTCCGAGTGTGAATCCAACTGCCACGGGCAGGAAAGCGAATGAGCCATACTTCCCAGAATCCTCCGCCATGTCGATCGCTGGAGCCAGCAACGACCAATAGGAAGCTGCCAGCATAACCTGAAAGAGGCAAGAAAAGGAAGATTTTATGTTATAGTTCAACGTTACACTTACTGCAAGCTGTTTCTATTTGTTTCTGGTCCTCTAAAACTACCAATGATCAGTCACTTTTGTTCTGTGTTAGCTGATTTCAAAAAGCAGTACATTACACAGAGCAACATGACATTCTTTTTGTGAATGAAACTTGCCCACAAACAGGGGAAACTGGACATCTTATACAGTAATTAGACATTTATGTCAATAATGACCAAAATCATGTTAAGGTTAAAAAACAAACAAACAAAGTGAAATTCCTTAAGTTGCAGAAATAAATTAAGACCTGGCCCACATATCGGTGGGACAATGTTATCAGCCAATATTGGCCTATTGCACATATATCAGTATCTGTGTTTATGTTCTCCAACATGTGCCAATGTTAAAACTGTTAATTAAGACTGGAAAAAATAAGACTAATGATAGAAAATGATGCCATTACGTAATTCGTCCAGCAAAAGATGATAAGTTACTTAACAAACAGGTGTTTACTATCTAGTGCACTGATGTTTAGATAGAAGCTTGTCAAAATGTACAACAACCTACTATGGCGTATTAGGGCCACGAAGGTGGGAGGGAAAAATCCTCATATTCTCTGACATTATAAAGTCACGAATTTGCAAGTTTTAAACTCTCAAATTTACAAGAAATGAACTGGAAAATTTAAGGTGGGGTTCTAATGTGGAAGGAAACAGTGGTTTATGTCTGCAGTGGCATATTTTATCACACTGCTTTTCAGTTGGATGATAATAATAATAATAATAATAATAATAATAATAATAATAATAATAATAATAATGAGGAATATAGAAAGGAATAAGGAAATACTTGTTGTTTTAGCCCAGTGTGAGGATTGTGAAGCTCAGAGATGTTTGGCTTTAACGATTATGGAGTGAATGATTCCAGCCAGAGAATCAGGTTTTAGATGGTACTTTGATTTCAAGTGCAGGGAAATAACAGACTAAAGGTGTGCAGTCCTTGATAACTCACACACACACACGCACACACAGACCAAAAGGGAGATGGAAAAAGGCGTAAATTGTCTGTGCTGAAGCAGCAATGCGCATGTCTGTGCGCACCAACTTCTGCATCAATCAGCTGAGGGCATGCAGAATTTGTCTTAGGAGTCCATATCCCAAAGAGCATTAAGTCCTTTTTCTGGGTGTTAAAAAAGCCCTTAGCACGCCCTCAGCTGATTGACGTGGACGTCACTGCACGTGAACATGGGCACTGCCGGGTTCAGCACCGACAATTAACACCTTTTTCTTGTGTGTGAGTGATCAAGAACCGCACAGCTTCACTGTGTTAATTTGCCTTCATTTGAAGTTGAAGTATCATCTGAAACCCGATTCTCAGGCTGGAAGCATTCACTCCACAGTCTTTCAAGTCAAACCAGCTCCACAATCCTCACACTGGGCTTAAACAACAAGTATTCAATTACTTTCATTTACATATTCCTTATCATCATCATTTAGCTAGAAAGCACAATTTGATAAGATCTGCCAGTGCAGGCATAATCCAAAACAAGCCAAATCTGTCCAACCTCGTGAAGTGTAGACTGTTTCCCTCCTTGTTAGGAAAAAAAGAAAACATATTTTTGAGTTTATTGCTCATAAATTTGTGACTGTATAGGTCAGAGAATATTTGAGTTTTTTTCTCGTAATTTTGCAAGCTTAAAGTCGCAAATTTGAGACTAAATTGTGAGTTTAAAAGTCAGAAATTTATACCACTCATAGTTTTCCCCTACAATGGCCCTAATATGTCGCTGTAACAATCTGCCTACATTACATTTCTTTATATAT
>JAQLOL010013832.1:0-14789 GCA_029783665.1 Naso thynnoides
ATGACAGCATAATCTAAATGGAATTGCAAAGGGTTTTAATTAATAAATGTACAAAATACTTTAAAAATAGTTTTGCATTGAATACATTTAGATTTAGATTCTATACAGGACCTCATTTCTTTCACTTTTCATTACTGAACCAGAGAAACTGTGTCAGCTCAGCAGGGCTTTAGCAGCAGGAAATGCAAATTAAATCTTAAGATTTTATGGTCCAAATGTATGTCTGCAGATTCAAGACAAGACCATTAGTGAACTGTGCAGACATTCTTCATTTCAATATTAAACTGAGAGAGATATGGAAATGTGTGGCCCCCCATCAGCAACACTTGCACTCATCAAAAGAGATGCATAATAAATGGAGAAAAAACCATAGAGAGCCTGCTTAGAAAGAATTAGGAGTCAAACTTGTAAGGAATCATGACCAACAAGGCTGCCCTGTGTAGATGAAAGCACATGTCAAAACAGTAACTGACTACATTACTTATGTCTCTGTTTGTTCATATTTCTGTATTCCTGTAATGTTTCTGAACCCAGATGTGAGAACTTGAAAAGAGGACTTAAACACAAATCCTTTCAAGTTAAAAAAGACATTTACTAGAACGTTAAAACACAATAGATAATCTGAAACAAAGAAAGAAGAGCTTGGAAAAGTGGCTTTTATATTCACTGAGTGACTAATGAAGGGCAGGTGTGAGAATCAGGTGACTCGAGTTGGCGGACACACTTTGAGTGCAACCAGGAGCGGATGAAGAGTGACAAGCTCTGCAGTGACAGGGAAGGTCAGTGACAGAGAGGTGTGAGAAATGGATGAAAAGTGTAAAATGAGTAAATCTGAGGTTGCTTTGTAACATTTTTTGAAGATATACAGACCTTTGCGTTTTTGGAAACTATTTTCATAAAACATTACTTATGATGTTTGGGGTAATTTAAGATATTTTGTAAGGTGTTACTTAGTTGTATTCTTTTTTTATTTCTCTTCATTTAACATATTTGACCCTTTTTGTATTGTTTTTTTTTTCCTTAGATTGTTGCCCTCTCAGATCATCATCATACATGAATCATACTAAGAAGTTATCAATTATTTTTCATTATTTTTAGATTCACCTGCTGTACCATTTTTAATGATTTTTTTTGTTGTTGTTGCGCTCCATTAACCAGGATTTGTATTGGAAAACTGCGAATACTTCCATAATTAAAGACTGGAGACAGCAGGATTCTCAAAACATATTATATTTATTTTATTCAGACCATGTGTGTATCAATATTCACATCCACATGTCAAACACAGACACTCTAGATGCCAACCGGCTAACTCAAAATATATTATTATTGTATACAACAGTAATTATAAGATCACAAAGGAAAGTGGGCACTAGAGGGAGAGGAGCATCAGACAGATGTGTGTGGATGAGAAGAGCTTGTGAAGAGCTGACAAAAAAGCCTAAAACAGAAGGAAGGACAAAGCAATTTAAGGAGAAAAAGAGTGGGCTAGATCAATAAATTTGAGGTTTGAGGGGAGATGAAAAACGGTGCAGAGGAACAGCAGATGGATGCAAAGAGGCGCGGATGAGCAATAGAAGGACAAAAGAAGAAAGAGCAGATCCTCATACTGTGAGTTTATGTGGAAGGTCTTTAATATGCACCAGTGGAAAGCAGGTGGATCTCTGTTATTGGGTTTATTTATTAGTTTGCTTTCACTTTTGTAACCTCATTTACCGGCAAGTTTTCATTCACATTCTCATCTTAGCATCCTCACTTGCAATTACAGTTGCTTAACCTCCCTTTGAGCAAAATTACCTCATTAAAACTTCTAAATTACACAGCAAACATTGTTCCTCCATGCACATGACAGTGTGTTTTCTCATCTGAAACAGCTATCAGCAAGATGCTGTAGTTTGTCTCTACCTAAAAAAATTGTTAGGCTACTCTTATCTTTTTGATGCTATGACTACACTATGGGTAAGTTTTGGTTATGGTTTAGGCGTAAAAATAATGTAGTTAGGTTCAGGGAAAGATCCTGGTGTGGGTTAAAATAAACACTTATTTTAATCACAGGCAATGATTGTTGTAATGCTTAAAATGTTGTAAACATGTTGTAAACATGAACAAAACAGCAGCCTCCTGTGTTAAAGTTTGAAGAACTGGATTGGGACTCAAAGATTTTGCATGTGGAATAGAAAATCATAATACAAAGCGATCTTATTTTGAATTTATGCCTCCTATCAACAATTTTATAATGGTGGTCTCTGGGGAAATGAATTTTTTAAACTGCTCTTTCTTTCTTTCTTTCTTTCTTTCTTTCTTTCTTTCTTGAGCTTGCATTGTGGTGTGTAGTTTATATCCATGCTTTCATCCACTGCAAGACTGACAAACTTTGCAGGTGACAGTTTCTCCTTCAGAATATTTGAAATGTTCTCTGAAATGTCTGAAGCCAGGTCTTTTTCCAGGTCTTTTTTCTTGAGAAACAACATTGAACAGGTGAGCAGTATGCAGTTCTTCACAATTTTCTCCATCAGTATACAGCTTCATCTTTTTCATTAGTGTGTGTGTGATTTTGTACGATGCCTCTGTCACCCTTTCACTGGTGTTAGTATGGAAGAAGTTTTTCTGAGCTGTTCGGTCCCATTTGAGTCTCACCAATTTTTCAGCCCTTAGCTCTCCACCATCTGGGAAGTCCGTACTGGACCTTGGATGTTTTATTTCACGATGGCGCTGCAAATTTGACCTTTAAACTGTAAAATGATGTTATCACAAAGCAGACAGACTCATTTTCCTGCACCGCTGGACATGGAGTTCCCAGTCCACTTTGAATGTTCGATATTCCTCTTCATATTCACTTTTTTTTCTGGTTTTTAGCCATTTTAGCATCACACTAAGCCAGTTTTCCCAGTGTGAGGGAGCACTTGTTTCATGCACCTGCAAACAGAGCGTGAAACCTGATTGGTTGATCAGACCGTTGAGGGGTGGGTGCAAATAGTTCAGTGTCACTTCAGAAAGAGTGTGAAACGTTGGTCAATTCTGCTGACAATGTTTTTCAAAAAATTTTTTGATTTTTATTTTTGTTAAGTGGGACTTAAAAGAGCCACGATCAGCCATAAAAGTATTGTGGAACTATTGTACATTGGAAAATTTTCAACCTTGGGGAGATAAAACCACACATTTTATGTCAAAACATGACCTTTTTGTGACTTTAAGCAGTTCTTGTGCCCAAACCTAATCAGACCTTAACTGCAGAAATGTGAAAAAATTTATTTAGAGTAGCCTTCCTATAGAAGTCATGTTATCTCTTGCAAACAACTCAAACTTTACAAATGCAGTGAGATTTCTGGCTAGATAGCTACACCATCAACATTTTTACTTCCACCTACGAAGGCGTGATTGGTTCGTGGAAGCAGTAGTTAAAGCAACAATATCGAACTTGACTGCAACCCATGGCCTCGAAGCGAAACTTAATAATGCACGTTAAGACATTGCACAAAACAGCAATTTTAGTAAAACTGGGTAATATTTTACTGAGAAAATGTCCTCTGGTTTTCCTTCTGATGTCCTCCGACTGCTCTGCCTCAACTCTGTGATACACAGAGGTTCCTGAAAGCAACATGTAGGCTGCCTGCAGACTGAAGCGACAGCTGCAGCACCAGGTCGTTGTTGGGGACAGCTCTGCTAAATAAACCACTGCAGACAAACAGAGCAGTCGTAGGACATCAGAGGGAAAACCAGAAGACATTTTCTCTGTAAAATCCGACCTTTTGTGTGACATATTAGCGTGCATCGTTTGGTTTTGTGTTCGAAGCCGTGGGTCACGGTCAAATTACATATTGATGCTTTAAGTCCTTCTCGCACATTGTGAGTCTTTTAACAGTGTAAGAACCTCACTTCTCACTGAATTTCTCTGTATTCAAATGATGCTTTTAAATATTTAGAAATTATTCATTATTATTCTTTGATATCAGTGTAATTAATTAGGAGTGATTTAATTGACTTAGGCATCTTGCTAACTGTGACTCTGAATGATGCAATGAAGCAATAATATGTGTAGTGCATGCCGTAGGTCTTAGCATGGCACTTTCCCTCCTCCTACATACAGTGCAGAAATGCACTCACAGCTTTAAATATCTAAGAATATTTGATGGAGGATATCAACGAGTGTACATCCCATTTCTGTGTCCTAAATCAAACCAAAGGAACAGCTTTTAGATTCATTCAGAATTTTAAGTACTCAATCTCTTCACCCTCCATGACACTGACACTTAAAGTGTTTGGGCAGACCTGATGTGTTTATGTTTGTGTTTCATCCCTCCAGGTAATGGAGAAGGACAAACATGGGCCTCTGATATCAGAGGAAAGGCTCGAGCAAGGTTTCCCTGATAAGGTAACTGACATAATAAAGCAACACTTTCAAATCATCTGCAGCAGAGAGCTTCTGCAAAATCCCCAGCTACACGGCCTAAAATCCAGGCCATGTTCGTGTGGAGCTGCTACCCTGCAGCTGAGCATCCTCTGCTCAGTTTGCTTCCCTCATTGAAGGTGACAGCCAATGGAGAGGTGGGCATTGAGTACCTCGGGGTGAAGGTGACCCACACGCCTGGTGCAGTCAGCTGTGCCACTGCAGATTTCGCCATGGGTCTGCTTCTGGCATCGGCACGGAAGACTGTTGATTGTTGCATGAAATAATGCCCAAATGCCCATAACGAAGGCCTGCTGGAACTTTTGTCATGAGAGTGAAAGTAAATCATTATCTTTTCATTAAATTCTTAAAAGAAGACTCACAAGATGGATTCATTTTATTTGGGTGGACTGATGTAGCATCAGTCACAAACAACATTCACTATGAAATATTGAACTATTTCTCTAAATGTTGGAAAAGTAGGTTATGAGTAAAATGAGTAAAGATACAACAATAAAATATAATTTAAGTTACTTTTTCAATTTCTTTTTACAATGCATTATAAAAAAAACCTGAACACTGACAAAGAGAGACGGGTAAAACATAACTGGAACATTAAAAATGTGAAGAACTCATCATTTGAAAGACAGTAATAACAAAATAACTACAAATGGCAGGAATGTCCTTGTAGAAAATAAACTTGAGAAGAAGAAATGGAGAAACAAATTAATTGTTTAATAGATTTATACAAGTATTACAAAATATGTGAAGGTTTCCATGAAATTAATAAATATCTCCAATAGGTTTAAATGTAATCCATTTAGTATAATTTCTCAAAATTTATAGGACTTATCCTCAGGGGACCTTGTATGTTTGTACATAATCCTCAACATTTCCTTAAATAATTTAGTCTAAACCAAAGCATTTGACTGACAAACTGACCAATACAATAATAGACCAGTATTGCCAATATTGCCAATATTGCCACCCCTGGAACCAGGGGATGGTTTGTCCTTCAGTCAGTCCATCATTTAAATCTTGAAATATGAAATATTTGCAGCTAAATCGGCTTAAAAGTTTTTAGTTAAGGCACTTATACACCCTGTGTGTGTGTGTGTGTGTGTGTGTGTGTGTGTGTGTTTGTTTTTCAGGCAATTATTTTGCACATCAATAACATTTTTCAAACCCGCTGAGTGGTCATTAATACTTTCACACAGAATGTGATTATCGCACTGCAAAAAAGTGATCAAAGTCAATTTTTCTGAGCTTTTGGACTGTGAACCAAGGCATCGACCGATCCTGATGGTTGTCCAGAACAGACCTCAAGTCTGTTTGCTAAAACAATACCAACAATGGCTGAATCTAAATCGAAATCACACCACAATATAACAATATCAATGTGATTATTTAACTACTTATGCAAAAGTAGTCACCACCTTTCAGTCTGTACTGATGCTTCGTGCCAGCTCCCACTGGGACTCCTTGGCAACAAGAAGGAAGAAGCTCTGCTGTAGTCACTGGCGCCGGAATGGGGGGGGGGGGGCACAGAGTTCTTTTGTCCCCCGTGTCCCCCCACTTTTGAATGTTTGGTAAATGAAGTGGTAGTAATTTCTCAAATAGACCTTCAGTCATATAGATAATTTCTAAGTTACATTATATGTGTTTGAACAATCATATGTACACAATGTGTTATTCAAATGAAATCAAAGTAAGCTGACATCCAATTAAAAAAAAGTTCTGTAAAAACTGTCAATTAAACTGAGATAAAAAAATGAATTATGTCACTCCATATTAGGCTGGGATGGCAGGAGCACATGGAAGAGCACTAGAGCGTTTCCTCTGTGCGGTGCCCGTGATAACCAGTTGGGCTGTAAAGACAGAGAGCAGTGATCTTTTTGGCATCTTGTATTTCTTTATGTGCCATGTGCAATTCTGGCAAGAAAACTCACTGTCACTGTACTGTCTACCAACTCCCCAGTTAATGATCTTACCTGCAGCGATCTCATTGCAGCAGAAATGAGCGAGAGTCTCAGTTTGTGCAATTACACACCAAGAACATGGAGTAGTACCGATTAATGTGGAGCTCCATCACTGTCTTCACAAGTTAAAGTTTAATTCTGTTTTCTCTGGGAGTTTCCTCTGTCCTTTTGTCAACTTCATATTTACTGTTTTTAGTTTTGCTGCTAAACTCTGCTGTCATATTTGCTGCTACGGCATTACTACACACATGGAAAAGTTTGAAATACTAAAAGCAACCTCTTAGATTATAGAAGTATATGTTTGAAGAAAACACTGTATGTAAGTTGGGGCTTCATTTGTACTGGATCCTTCCTTCCTGTTGAAGTTAGCCAATTCCAAGACCCTTTTTTGTCTATTCTGGATGACTCTAAAAGGATTTTAGAAAGAGGGAATGAGAAGCTGAAGTTTTGTTGACTTTACATTAACTGTGCCGTGAGGATAAATAGGCCTATTCTCTGTAGTCTTAATTAATGTGAACGGATTAAATATTATTATAGTATGCACTGCAAACCATCAACAGCCATTACTGCATGCCTCCATTGTTGATTTTGATGACTACGTCATTGAGCCGGGTGTCCCCTGTCTTCAAAACTGTCTTCAAACTCCCTGCTGCCTGGCTGGTCACTATGATGATATGATGTGATTTCAAGCAAAAAATGGCTTTTTCCTCTTTCTATGATGCATGGTGGGTCAGAATCTCAATCACAACACAATTTAATTGTTAGGAGCTGCAGTTTTTTGTCTTTTTCCCATTGTTTTTCCTCCGTTCTCCCCACCCCTCTGGTCCTCTGTGTGTGTTGTCCTGTCTTCCCTGTTTGTGTCAGTTTATTTGGCTGGGCGGGGGCTGACCTGGTTTCCTCTCACCTACTCACCTTCAAGCACCTGCTGGTCATCTTCATTGATCACGTCCTCCCCTCGCTGCCGCTTAAATACCTGGTCTCATGCTCCACTCTTCACTAGTTTGTTGCTGTAACCTCTGTGGTAACTACTCAGCCAACTTAGCGTTTACATTTAGAATTTTTGAAAACTTTTGAATTTGTTCCCTATTCACCTTGTCTCTGTCCTTTTTTTTTCAGCCCTGCCACGTTTACCTGCACAGTTGCCTCGCCCAGCCTTGATTTTTTGTTTGCTCTCCTTCACTGGATTTTTCGTCAGTCATCACAGACACCTGCCTGTTTCCTCCACACTCACCTGGCTCCCATTCAGTTTGTCTCATCTGTTTAATTGTTTTTTCATTACACAATAAACTGTTGAATTCTTTCCTTCTGATTTGAGTCTGCATTGTTGTTCCAGTTTTTTTGTAAAGCTTAAGCTTAACAGACATCACTCAGACATTTCTTAATAATGTCAGACAGAGATGTTGGAGCTTCATTTTATTGACATATAAAGCGTCTGTCATCAGTGTAGAGATTTTACAGTAAAGCAGTAAAGCAGTATGTTTTATACGGTCAAGTGGAAGCATGCAGCCCCTTGGGCGGGGTAAAGAAAAAGAAATAAAAAATTAAAGGCACACAACCCCACAAAAAATATGTTTAAAAAAAATACAGAAACATATAATTTTTGAAAAATAATTCCTTGTGACTTTTGATCAAGAATCTACTATTTTTGCGAATTACACAACAGATTACAGTAGAGGAGATTACCTGAAAGAGTCTTCAACAAAAGTGGTGCACACTCGCTTCTTGATGATCTTAGGAATCCAGCTCTGTGAGCAAGAAAACCATTCATTAGAGCCAAGAAGCAGGGAAAACAAAACTGTAAACCAAACACATAAAAAATCTTATAAAGGAAAATCTTAGATCTGTTTGTGACAGATTTATAAGAACTGCTTGACAGCCATCCATAAAAACTTGCAGCAACAGTTGCCAGTTTTGCATTACATGAACTGTATGTTACAGTGTAACAAGGACACGCTGTTTGCTTCTGCATTTGAGTTCTTTCTTTAACTTTCTGCACTGTGTTTTGTTGGGGTGTCTTGCAGGGAAAAGACAAGTATATTTACATGCATACAAGTAACAAGGTTACAGAGAAATTTCAGCCTGTTCTAATTCCCTTCTATCTGTCACACCTGCTTGGTGTCTCATAGATACAGTAAGGCACACTTTAGTATGTCTGTCTGCCAAAGAACCCTTTTAATGGTTAGTTAACATTGTAAAACGGTCACAGTTTGGTTGAGTTTACATACCAAAACTATTTGGTTACATAAAGAACATGTGTTTTGGATAAAATAAAAAGTCAAGACTATCACTTTTACTTTGAAACCATGCTGTAAGCATCTAATATTGCTGTCAATTGGGTTTATATTTGAGTTAGTTGAAAGTCTGGTGTGTGTCATACAGGTGTTAGGGTGTAACTTTTGTGCATTTGTATGAGATGCAGTGGGACATGAAAAATGTTCTTATTTGGAGACGTGAATGAGAATGGTCTGGAAAATCAGGTAAGGCAGAAACCTGGAAAAAGGATTCACAGGAACTGTAAAAAGTCACTAAACCACTTGTACATGCAGAAAGTCAGTAATCAGATTCCTAATCTCAAGTCGTTGCTTCCCGATTGTTTGTAGTCTCTTGCATGTACACATGGCTGAGATATCTTTTGGGTAAGTCAGGTTTTCTGATTCCAACCACCGAAAACATGCCTCTTCCAGAAAGGTCATGGCTAGAAATAATCCATTAAATAACTTAAAATCGAAACATACAATGTGAAATTATGTTCAAATTTTCAACAGTCTCACACTAGATGCAACCTGCTCCAACTATTCCCCTCTGGTAGCAGCAATGGAGCACTTGCCAAGAACAGTTCCTTTCTGAAAGCCCTCAGTCAGATGAACAGTTAGAGACACACAATGTAATTTTCTTTCTTTCTTTCTTTTGGTTACAATTTTGGTCTTATATCTCAGTCATAACGTGCTCTTTTTGTTCATTTGTGCTGTAATAAATGTTTAAAGTGCATACAGGGATTTAAAATAGATATAAAAGTCATGCTCTTGCAAACTGCTATTCCTGGTATCAAGAGCTCCGTCTTATTGTGTGTTTAATGACATGACAAATTTGCATAGTGTACCTTTAAATCAGTCAGTATCTCTGTAACATAGTTTGAAAACATTGTACCTATGTAATAAGTTTGTAAGTTTGTTTACATGTCTTTGTTCAGCTTTGTTCCCTTGCTCTTAGCTCTATGTCTGTAGCTATCGTGTGTGTAACTTTGAGAGCAACAAAAACAGACCAGAAATCCTTGTGTGTGTATCTTTACTTGGCCAATAAAGCTGAATCTAACTAGCTGCCATTTAATGACAGGCTCACAATTTTTTCTTGTCCGTCTCAAAGCAATTGTCAGATGTGTGTATAAACATTTCGTTCCGGTTTTGCTTGCTTTGCTTAATTATCACTCCTGGTCCTATTTGCCAATGATAAATGTCTTTCCAAACTTTAACCAATGAAAGGGGTGGAGTACAAAATCCACCGTGCTTGTTGTTCTGTGGAAAGAATATATTCCAGGGTGTATCTGTAGCTGAGACAAAACACTGCCAATCCACCTAACTCCGACTGCATCAGCCTCATATTAGTTTCAGCTGCACTGAAGTAATTTTTACACATTTTGTCCTCACCTATGCAGTTTCATTCAGAAAGTATCTCTACACATCTAATATGAAGAAGAGAAACAATAACGGACATGTAAGCATGTGAGTGTTGCATCAAAACAGACTAGAAAAATCTGAGCACATCCTTTTCTTTCAGGCCTAATATTCACAACATGTTATGTGACTGATTTCCATATCTTTTTCCTTGGAATGTCATCACAAGCGGTACGTCGGAATGTGTGGGAACTGAGGTTCCATGTGTAATTGTTTAGACAGGAATGTACTCTAAGATCATGTGATCACACAGAAAGGACTAAGGCAGCAGGAAACAGACAAGGAAAGAGAAACAGACAGGGAATAAGTTTGAAACAAATGGTTAGAAGTAAAGTTAAGTGTTGGAGCTGTAGACACAAGATGAAAGTCAAGCAGAGAATTGGAGAAATGTCAAGAATGAGGGATTCAAGTCGAGGCACGGCCGAGAGTTTTCAAAGCAAACTGCCACCTGAAACTAGTTGGTAAACATTACGTGTTTACTCTGCACATTGTACTTTCCTGTATATCATATAGCCCTTCCATTCAAACTCATTCAAATCAAACATTCCTATAAAGTGAAATGGATTAAGCTGAATGAGAATCTGCCAGCTCGTTGAGTGATAACTGGTTCCACCTGTCCACCTATTGATAACTATAAAGGCTGTTTGTATTCCATGGGAGGTGCTTCACTTTCTCTCTCTGTCTCCTTTTATTGTTCTTCACAACCCATATTCACAAAATGAATAGAATTTTCTGCTGTTAGCTCAGCTGGCTTTGGACTGCAGGATAAGTTTAGTAGTGCTGTGGTTTATATTAATAAGTATCATATTCCTTCCTTATCCTGTCCAGTGTGCTTCATTTTCCACCTTGACCTGCTCACTAATCTTTGATCACGTGGTTGCACTGTATCATGGTACTGAAGTGGCTGTCAGGGCAGGAATTAGTATTTCTTTGTCTTCTGCATTAGGTTTCTCTCATTGAACGTCTTTGCTGACCAAGTCAAAGCCCAGTCTGCTTGCATTGGTTACCCTTCTTTCATGCACACTGTAAAATGAATGTGAACATAATTTTGCTTTCTATATAAACATTAAGTGACTTTCCATTAAAGTTGCAAAAAACAGTCTGGTTTGCTTGGACCTTTAAAACTGCAGTTGGTAACACTGGGGTAAACATCAATTACCTTTTCATGTTCTTTTGGAAAAATTGTCATAAAAACCTTAGACAGATATTGGGAAGTGGCATGGTCTGGGAGTATGGTGAGATCTCTGTGTTTTCCCATCATACCTCTGTATTGATAAAAATCCTATCGCCCCTCTTCTATTTGCCCAGTGACGCTCACTGTACTCTCTGTCCTGATTGGCCAGTCCACACTGTGCTTCTAAGTGACAGGTGACGCCGGTATGTGCTGACTAGCTGTTCATACCTCACGCTCTGACTTGCCTCTGCGGACAACAGGGTGTCTGCAAGAGACGCCATCAGTCGGCTCAAGTTTAACCTGAGACGGACGAGTTTACTCCACTGCAACTTTCCCTGCAACCGTTTCGTGTCAGCTCAAAGTAACGCAAAAACAGGGAGGGGAGGCTGCAGCGGAGTTGCTTCCCAACAGGTCTCTTGCTACAGCTAATGTTAGCTTGTTAGCTTATTAGCAAAAATTACCAACTTCAGCTTTAATTCATCGTTACATTTTCAACACAACGCAGCACTGAATGGATTGTATGAACCTGAATACTGAGATAACAGGAGTGAAACACATACAAAGGAAAGGGTAAATACATTTCTTGTTCCCCCTTCTGAAAGAGGCGATGTATCTTTGCTGTAGCCAATTTTTGTTTGTTAGCTCAGTTAGCGGTGCAGCTAGTGTGCCTATTAGCTGCCCGGTCTGCCTGGAGCTCAGAGGAGTGTTGTTTATGCCACTATCAACAAAACCAGGCTCAGCAGCATCCCGCTGAGGCCAGTGTGACAACAGGTTATAGAAGCTACTGAAGTGATTTAAATCAGGACTCTGTCTTACTCTGTGAACTACAAAGACAAGACTAGCACGGACAGGTGAGACGTGAAAGGTGAGAGGAGCGAGAGGACAGTCAGGCATCACCCGAGAAGATTTTTAAATCTAACTCTGTAAATAAGGATTTATTCAACAAAACTGTGGAAAGATAAACTAAGACGGTTTTAGAATGCTGTTTTGTTGTTTATGTTGAGTTTGACTGAAGCGTTTTTTACGTTAAATAAAACATGGCGATGACGCTCTTGTTTAGCATCATGCTTAAGTGATATCTCTGCAACACAATACACGTCTTTAACATAACATTGGATCTGTTACTTCTTCACATTCTGTTGATAATGTTCATTTTTAATGTCTGAAACACAAATGTCTGACAAACTATGTCAGACCTTGCTCTTTTAAGAGCGCTGCAATACGTTAGTCAGAGACACGGCCAACTCTGTCTGTAGTCTCCCAAACAAAGCCATGGAGCCACATTGTTTGGGCGGCAGGAAATCATACAGAAGTTGTAAACGCTAACTTCCACCTCAGCACACCAAATACAATCTGAACGTGAAGTTATTTTTCCACATTGTATCTCCAAGAGAAACAGCAAAAATTTGTGGGTGTGTTCACAAACATTTCAAAAATTACAAAACGCTTTGACAAAAATGTGTAGAAATTGTGAATTGCAAACTACATTTTTAGGAGTAAAATAAAAGTTAAAATAGAAAAAAAGGGAAGTGAAAAGCAGGTGTTCATAAGCAGATCTGTCTGGACTGAAATTATCATTAAATCATGAAGTCGTCTGTCTCTAATTCACATGACAGAATACCTTAGTAGAGATAAGATTTTCATTCAGCATCGCATGGGTCTTAAATCAAAACCTCTGCCAGCACTGGCACATTTTGAGCATGTTGAGCTGCACACAGAAATGAGAAAATCATCTGTAGTTTCTCACACATTTAAATGGCAAATACGTACGGGGCTGTCAGCAGAACTGTGAGAACCATAATTACTTAAAAACTGAAATTTAAACCTAGCCTCGAAATCATGTGCTTCTAATTCATTGTTTCCTGCACTGCATATTTCAGATGTTTCCTTCCTCCAACAAACCCGATTCATATAAATGGGTCATTGTCAGGCTTTGACAGAGATGCATGATGTGCTGTTAATTTGAATCAAGTGTGTTGAAGAGAGAAGAACCCACTACTGGAACTCATCAAGGATCATGCTGAGCTACTGTACCTGAAAAGTGACAAATTATCACTGGACTTTACCCAGTGACTCAGGCATCACTAGGTTGCATTTAAAGGAAGATTGCACATTTCCTTCAATTAATCTTGTATCATGAAAAAAACATAAGAATTTATGCACTTCATCTACACAAAAAAAGAGGTGTCTGAAATTCTTTTTTCAAAGATTGACTGCTTCACAGGTGTTAAAAGATCTGTCATACAAAATTTTGTCAAGCATTCTGTTTTAAGATGATGTTGTGAAAATTTCCAGCCTTCTATATCATGACATAGAGATTTTGTCCATTTTTTGTCATAAACCTTATCACGAGAGTGAGATTCTGTTTCTGATTCAGGTGTAATTTAAAAATCTGACTGGACATGGAGGACACTCTGAAGATGCAGTTTAGTAACTTTGGTGTCAGTTAAGCAAAAAATGTGGAATAATTTGATGACATGAAATTCAAAATTCCTGCCAGTTTAAACAATGCGGAAATTTCTGCTCAAGCGGACCAACATTTTGGCGTTGCACATTAGGAAGATTTGTTAAGAATTTTGAAAGTGTACGCATCAGGACCATTAGCTTGTAAATTCAGTTTAGGACATTTGACATACTGTAGAAGACGGAGAAGAAGAATGTGAAAAATAAAGGGGTCTAGCAGCAGCGCAGACTCAGTGGATTAGTTAAAACGGTGATAAAAATTGTCCCCACAATGATTTCCAAACTGTGTGTACATTTGAACATTATCTTGCTGAACTGCTTTGCATGCAAGGGCCTGTAACGTTCGCTAAATCTCAATGATACATTGGTAACAGCTGTGCGTGACCCAACTTCAAACTTGGAAGTTGCAGCTTTAGCCATGTTTTATGTTGTTTCACCGCTTATTTACATGCAGGAGGCCCGTTGAACTGCCCATTGGCATTGGGCAACAGTCTGGAGTGATGTTGGACAAATGCAATATTTTTGAGGCACTGTCAAGAGCAACTGTATGAAAGTTAAATCTCATTTAAAGCCAACAAATAATGAGATTATTTAGTTGAATGCCAGTTACTGTTTTTTAAAGTTGCCTATTCGTTTATAGTGCAGCGGCTGCTCGGGTAGAGTTGTGTTGTTATACAAAGCAGCAGGACCCTTCTCAGAATGTGTGTGGGTGTTTTTTGTTGTGTTTAGATTTACTAGGTGGACATGTCCTCAAGGTTAAGACATCGTGTAAAGAAAGAATTAGATAAACACAGGCATTAATTTTTATGGCCAATTTGTGCAACTTAATTTTCACTCAGCAGGTGGCTTGTTCCCAACATACACAGACAGACAGTTACAAAGCTGAAACAATGATGGGCAGTAAGATCAAGACCAACATGGATCAGAATCCTGCTCTAACATGGGATGTGATAAATCCTTGGGATTAGAAGCAGAAAAGATATATACGAAGAAGCTGGAAGCTAAAAACACAGGCAGAGCTTATTGGACAAACAGTACTCAAGTCTGTGCTAGCGAACCAATCAGAGCAGATTTGACTTTTGTTTTTTCTTAATCTTCTGTATGTGCATTAACAA
>JAQLOL010013833.1:0-14772 GCA_029783665.1 Naso thynnoides
TCAACCCCACACGCAAAATTCTAGATTGCGCACGCAAATTAGTTCACGCAAGTTGGGATCTTAGTAGATCTGGCCCTTAGAGTGCCCGGTGCATCCGGCTGACACTGCGTAGCTACCTAGCAATCATTTTCGCTGGCAGATTAGAGTCACTTCTAACTAAACAATACAATAACTAAATGTCCAGTACAACACAGACCACATGCATGCTCAGTAGCTACAGATGAGTAACTTTCAGTGAGTGGAGAAGTCCTACTCATGCACCAGTAAGCTGCATAAAAGCAGGACTTCTTACTGATCAAAGCTGTGCTTGGGCTTCTTTTTCTTCTTCTCTTGGATTTGGGCTTCTTTTTCTTCTTCTCTTGGATTTCGGGCAGACTAGATGCCTTGCGGCACACTGCTGCCTCCCTCAGGTCAGTCTTGGTAGCACTTTAAGGTACCTCAATTTTGAGGAGAGTAATCCTGTTAATTTTTAATAGTCCAGGACTGTTTTTACAGTGTGTGACTGGTTTTGGGAAGGATTTCATAGATGTCCCGAAGTAACTGTCTGAATTCCAGTGCATAATAAAGCAGTGTCCAGCTGTTCTCTTTGCTCATTGCACAGGCCACATTCCATCAGTACGTGTTTTACAGTTTGTTGCTGTTTGCAGGTTCTGCAGAGTCCATCCTCGTGCTTGCTCATCTTTGCCGGATCCCATGCGTGTCCACAGCGTCCTAAGCTCAGTCTGGTCATGATTACAGTCATTACAGCCTTTTTCCTTTGCCCACATAGCACTGCTCTGTCTCCACACTGTTTTGGTTTGAAAAGTAATGCCGACCCATCTTTTCACTGTCCCACTGTCTCTGCCACACTGCTGTTATTTTTTCCGTAATGACTGAACACCATTCACACCTCCCCTTGCATACTCTCAAATCAGTGTCTCTTTTTAGTGCCATTTTAGCTGCTTTGTCTGCTGTTTCATTCCCATCGACCCCAACATGAGCAGGAACCCAAAGAAAACCCACTGATCCACCAACCTGTTTAATTTTATGCAACAGGACCAACGATTCAATAACAGGGTGTGGCTCCAGGGCTGTGACGGTAAAGAGTTTTTCTTCCCGCAGTGATGAAACAACGAATCACCACAGTATCTCAGCTCATTGCGTGTAAAAACTAAAGTTTTTCGTGTAATTGTACAAACATCGTTTTAACATCATCTTGGACAATCATCACACCTTTCCACAGTTATACCTGCCACTACATTTCATATATTATTTAATTAATATGTGTTTTTGTTTATGTTTGTATTCTGGAGATACAATCAATCAGGTCTGCCTGCCTGCTGCTGCTTGGTGTGTGTAATTGCGCACAGAAAACATTTTCTGGACTTGATTTACAGGCCAGCAAGAAGCAGAAATTCAGCTAAAAATATGTTCACAATAGAAAATGTACTTAATGCTTTCTTCATTATGTTCTATTTATCAGAGTATTAGTTAATTATTATGACGTGACAGTGATAAAGCAGCAGTGTGCTCGTATGTGTGATATCCCTGGTTTCTACTTGTATCTTGAGCTTTACAGGCTATTTATTCTGTTTAAAAACAGGCCTCATGTTTTCTGTCAAAGCTGTTTCACTTTTGATGCTGACTGCTGCTGTTTCAGCACAGGAGGAGACTGAAGAGAAGATGGACAGAGAGAAACTAGTTCCATGTTTCTGATTAAAAATGTTTTCAAGTAGTCTAATAACTGGTCATCTGAATGTTCTTCTTAACTAGAAGTATTACACGCTCCAGCTTAGTGACAACAGTAGGAAAGACAACAACATGCATGAACAACTTTGAACCGGCGCTCTCTTTTGCACCAAATTGTGAGTCACGTTGTCGGTAAGCGCTCACCGCTCGTCACTGTCGGCTCGTACTCCGCTGATCTGACCTAGGTCACGGATCACTGTGGCTGGACTGAAGTCTCTCCTCCCGCCACAAAGGAGCAGCTGTCATTTAATTCCAGAAAAATTTTCATGTGCCAGAAACCGACTGTCATCCGCGGCAGCGTGCGCAGCCTATTAAAGCTGTGACACCCAGTTCCAACAGCGTGCGAGAGGTGTGCAGTTCAAACAGCCAGGGCGCAGGCAGATAAACTACAAACTTTTGTTGCTCCAGAAGCCACAGACATGTAATTGAAGAGTCAATAGATGATAACTAAATAATGTTTAATGTGTTTATATTTCATACTAAACGCCATACTCTCCGGTAACTTTAATTAGCAAAAATGTAGTTAACAAAAAACAAAATGCGGTGTCACGGTAATGACGTCAGCCCCGCGGTTACGTCACATAACTGTGGCATTGTGGTCCTGTGGTTATTGTCCCAGCCCTGCCTGGCTCCCCAGTTTTGTCTCCAATAATTTGCAAACCGTTCTGTTGTATGAACTGAGACCCTCTCAGACAGTCGCATGAGCTGTACAATATCAAATTCTGGAATGTAAAAGGCAAAACCTGATTTTCTGGTCTGTGGATCTTGGTCTGTGTAAATCTGAAGTGGGTGGCCAGCGAGTTCATGAATTGCGTGTCTTTGCTAGCACCTCAGGTACATCTAGCGAGGGACCGTATTACATTTATCACATTTATTTACAATACCGTTGTTCTGTGTTTTCCAAGTTAATCCCTCATCAAAGTGGACTAGAATTTGAAATCTTTAACCCTTTCAATTGCTCGTCCATACAAAAATAATCCATTGCATTCAGTTTTCTTGTCACAAAATTTTACATATTTTGATTTTTCCACCGAGATCTTAAATCCCCACTTTTCACCCCAGCTAGCTGTTTTGTTCAGAGCTACCTGTATTCGCTCCATTGTAAGTTTAATATTTTTGCCCCTTTTCCAGATGGCTCCACCATTTTTTAACAGAGGAAGTCCAAAACCAGATTCAATGTCTTAAAATATATCATCTATCATTATATTAAATAATACTGGACTAATTACACTTCCCGCGGGTGTTCCATTATCAGTAGTTGTACTATAAGAGTAAGAATCTGCAACTCTGACTTGAATGATCCTATTTTCTATGAAGTCTTGGATCCAATTAAGCATGTGCCCTCTAATTTCAGTTTCAGAAAGTTGTGTAATAAGCCCCTCCTTCCATGACGTATCATGTGCCTTTTCAGTATAAGGAAACACAGCCAGTGCCTCCTTACTTACCCAGGGTTTCTTTATGTCAGCGTCAAGGGAAAGCATAGAGGCCATGGTATTTCTCCACTTTGTATTGAGGTAAACCATCCCTTCTTCTCTAATTTATATACTTATCTATCTGTAACCATTTTTTCCATGATCTTACACAGCACTGCTCTAAGTGCCATAGGTCTATAGGATCCAGCCTTTGACGCATCTTTCCCTGGTTTTAAGACTGGGACCACCACAGCTTGTGTCACAGTTTGCAGTCATATCAACACCAGTTTCTAACCCCGGGGACACACCGGAGGCTGACGCACCATGAAGCGCCGCAAATCGCCTTTTCCCATCCGAGCAGCCACCTCGCTGTCCACACCAGAAGCAAATTTCTCCGCGCCGGTCAACAAGCTCCTCTGCTTGTCTGCCCCTTTCTCGTCAAATATCGAACTCTGTGTGTGTGTGTGTGTGTGTGTGTGTGTGTGTGTGTGTCAGTCTCTGTTAACTGACAGATACATATGCAGACAGGACAACCACACTATCATTAAACAGGGTGTTTTGTTCTGACATTTGACATTTGTTTTACTTTGAAAATTGGCCAGATTCTCTGTGCCTTTTCTGTGTGACTTCCTGTCAAGTACAGTCTGCTCTGATCTGTTCTGTTCAGCTTGACTTAACCAAACTTCTCCACTGTAACGAAATACTTCTTACCTATGCCCAAAGAAAGTGTTAACCTGCTGCCTTGTGTGGTCAGCCCCGCTGCATGCCCGTGCCCCCGCTCCTCAGTCTTAGAAGAAAGAAGATGCCATAGCTCTTTAGTTTTTCTCTGCCTTGTGTGTCACATTACCAACTATATCCTTGCTTGTATGTGTTCCTTTTGGTTCCATACACTCCTGGTTTCAGCATGCTTCCAGAAGCTGGGGAGAGTTCAGTACCATCTGGCCAATCATGGACCAAACACACAGTTCCCCTGCTCCGAACCGCTTTGAATGAATTGAGAGAGTTCATCAGCAAGACAAGGCTCTCATGGCTCCGCCTCTGCTGAGGCTAAGCATGCAGTGGCTGCAAAGGAAAGCCCTCTCCTCTCTGGCATCTCAAGAGCAACAGTTAACCACCGTCACTGCCCAGCTAACTTCCCTTAGCCCTGCCCCTGCTCCTGTTTCTCTGTTTCTACTTATCAGCAAATTCAAGGGTATCTCTTACCACTTTTACACCAACGACATCCAGTTACATTTTTTTTTCAGGCCAGATAACTTAGACCAACTAAGCATTCTCCATCAGTGTTTGTCTGCCATTGAATCCTGGATGGGGAGTAACTTCCTCCAGCTCAATGCAGATAAAACTGAGGTACTAATTGTGGCATCCCAATCAGTCGCTGACAGGGTTGCTGCCCACTTGGGGTCCCTTAAAGGAAACATGCGCCTTCACCTGAGGAACCTGGGTGTCATCTTTGATTAGCCCATGCAGCTGGAAAAACACATACAAAACCTTACACACACCTGCTTTTTCCACCTCAGAAATATTGCAAAACTCTGGTCCATCGCTCGCCATACTGAAATAGAAATGACCATACATGCCCTCATACCATCTAGATTAGATTACTGTAACTCTCTGTTTACCTGCCTTAACAAATCATCTATCGACAAACTCCAGCGTGTCCAAAATGCCACCGCCAGAGTACTGACCAGGTCCAAGAAATCATCCCACATCACCCCCATCCTCGCTGCCCTGCATTGGCTACTTGTACAGTACAGGATTCAGTTTAAGGTCCTAGTTCTCACTTACCGAACACGGCATGGTCAAGCCCCCACCTACATCACAGACCTCATCCGCCCTTACTCCACCAGCTGCTGACTACGTTCAGCCGACCAGGAGCTCCTGGTGGTCCCCAGGACCAGGCTGAAAACAAAGGGTGACCATGCTTTTGGGGCAACGGCCCCAAGACTCTGGAATGCTCTCCCCCTGGTCCTGAGATCCATCCCCTTAGAATCTCTTTTCAAAAAGAAGCTTAAGACGCAGCTGTTCAGGCAGGCTTTCGGCTCCTCATAGTCTCTCACTGATCTACTATTTACATAAGGTCTCTATTGTGATGTCATGTAAACTATATGTGTGTGTATATGTATCAACATGAGGTATCTATTGCTATTTCATGTTTATGTATGTATGCCATGCAATGACCATTTGATTGTATCTTTTAGCCTATCCTTGTTCTTATTTATTTTAAATTCACTTGATTGTAAAGCACTCTGTGCATACGTGCTGTGAAGGGCACTATATAAATAAACTCTATTTATCTAACTGCCTTCAAGGAAGGCAAGTTAAATGCAGGGGAGGAAGGCAAGGACGGTGCCGATGCTACCACCTTATTAACCTGCCGCCTTACTTGACCATAACCTGACTATTTAGGGTTGTTGCCCCCAGCTCCTATGCTTCCTCCTAAACCATAGCCAGGAGCTACCTCTCTTTGCCTCCTCAGCCAATTCTTTGATGGCTTTCCAGAACAGTAGCCAAACAGTTGAGGAGCCAATGAAGCCCGTGTACCCTACTTCAACTGTAACCATTATGATGTCTATACAACACATAGCCATGCTTCATAAGTTGTCATCAGTACTCACAAGCTTTGTGCAAGATAGCAGTGCCCTGAATGGGCTGCAGCTTCTTCAGTGCAGCTGAGTATTTGGGCAGCTTGACACCTAGAGGAGAAGTAATGTAAAAGTAAACACATGTATCTCAAATTTTTTTACATACTTAAGAATTTAATTCATTTTGAAACCGGAATTACAAAGTCATTGTAGAACGCCATTACCCCTGACAATCTCCTCCTCCTCCTCATCTGAATCTGTTAATACTGCAAAAGATGTTTAGAAACGTTGATGTATAAAATCAGACACCCAATTTTTGTGAACAGATTTTATATTCAAATGGATGAATTAATTATTGGAGAATGAGAACACATACCACTTCTTACAAAGGCTTCGGGAATTGCTTTTTTTGTGCGGCTGATCTCATTACCTCCTCCTCCTGCTCCTCCGCATGACTGGTCAGGTTGTAGTTTTCACATTCTCTACGTTGAGCTAGAAGTAAGACAATTAAACTTTAAAAAAAACATTTCAACCAACAACTATATTTTGACTTGGATATATATAGGTAATTTTCTGTTCATCCAAACAGTTATTGCCTGAAGTCATTTTTATATTTACTAAACAAAAAGTCATACAGTCATCCCCAGGGGTCATTTTCTCCTTTAGAGCCCTTTCCATTTTTGGCCATGCTCATTCTTGGCCATCTCACAGTTCCTTTGGTCACATCAGTCCAATTCTGTGGAATTATGCCCTCCTCCTCGATTTCTCCTTCTCTCCGAACTGCCCTTGCGTACATGACCTGGAAAGGACAGGATATGCACATTACTTAAAGTTTAACATTTTTATTTAGCTTATGCATTGAGTAGATAAGTGGTTCTCAAACTTTTTAACTTCAAAGACCCGAATGACTGAGTATACAACTGAAACCAAATGGATCCTCACAGTTCAACTGGGTTCCATTTGTACACTCTGAAGTTACAGAACTGTGAGAATTTAATTTAGAACCCAAGGGTCTCTGGAACACACTGTTGCTGACATCTTACACTAACTGAATTACAGATGCAAGAGGATATAAAATGACATGAACACTATATATTCCAACAAATCACCAATTGTTATGCTAGAAGAAATAACTCAGTTAGTGGTTAAAGCAAGACAGTTTAGATTGAGAGGCTTTGGACATCAGTGTGGGAGAGATGAGGGTTACATTGGAAGAAGGATTCTTTGACAAGGAGAGAGACACCAGGGCAGGTTCATGGATGCAGCGAGTAAGGACATGCAAGTGACAGGAGCATAATAGAAAATGCATAAATTTTACAGATGGATGGGATATAGCTTTAATTTTAAAATTAAGAAAATTAAACCTTTAGTATGTGTGTTCCAGACCATGGCAAAGAGGTATGAGCACAGAACCACCAGATTTTTGTGGGAGGCAGGCCACTTTGCAGTACAGATCCTTTTCATGGAGCAGTGCACGTTTCATCCTGACCTGACCATTTCCCACGCAGACTAGAAGTCCAGAGCTACATGGTTGGTGAAATAATGATGAGGTGTGACGCTGGTGCAGGATTTCACAAGCCAAGGTACCATCTGCATTTTTCTGTCGAATGAAAGCAAATCTGTCATCTTTCAAGAGAAAACACCTGTCCCTTTCTTTTACAGAAACAAACACTTTAGGGTGTGTTTTGCTCTCACCCACTTCTGAATGTTCGATTTCTGCTAAATGCCTGGTGACTTGTTGCAGAGGGTTTCTCCCAGTCCTCATGTGTTTCTTTATTTGTTGAAGGTAGTTTTCAAATGGAAAACAGGAAATGTCATTCAATGAGCAGTTGAAGTGGCTGGCATCTCCAGGGAGATGAAGCAGTCCATGGACATTGTATACTGGGAAGGTCTTGCTATACAGGACAGCACAGCTGGTGACAAAGTGTTTGATGAGATCATGAGCGTATTGTAGATAGCCATTTCAAATCCTATCATCCAGCAAGATTGACATGGCTACTGTCAAGGACAAGAAATGCTTGTACCTTTCAGGGGACAGGACAGATTTTAGTACCACAGGTCCTGTGTATAGCAAAAACTGCTGAAGTTCAGTGGCCTTCCGCCTGTCCATCTCAAGTAAACCCCTTGGCTGCCGAGCAAATTCACTTGGCATTCTCCCTCTCAATGCAATCATTTTGTGAGAAATGGCATCCTTTTGCCTGACAGATAGATGACAGATTTTTGGGCCACGGGTCAGGTAAATTAACAAGCGTCTAACTACTCCCAAGCAGACCATATGCATGTAATCTAACACAAATGACCTAACACAAGGAATTCCTGCAGCAATGAAAGGGCTGACATCAGTTTGGTGGTTCCTGTGCCCCACTCTAGAGAAACAGTCATCTGTTCAAGAAGTGCAATCCTGTTCACTGAATACCATTCTACCCTCTACACGAGTACCTCTGATTAAACATCTCTCACAACTCTCATAAGAAGAATGACCCTTAATACAGTTAAGATATGCCCTTGCTGGTGCGTCACAGATGAGAGCATCAATATTAACAGTGTAGATCTGGCCTTTATAAACTATACCATTGTCTTTGAGATGTTTGTACTCTGTCCAAAAGTCATTCAGATACTCCGCTTGAGGAGTAACTTTTCCACTAAACATTGCTGCAATAAAGGGATCAAAATGGCCACACTTCACCAGTATGGGCCAGAATTGGACTCCAGTACTTTTGAAAAGTGGGATGCCATCGATGTTTACAGTGAGGTGCACATCATTACTGTCCACCTGACTTAAATAACGACATATCCCCTTTTCTAAGCCATAGTACTTGTAATGCCCCCCACAGTTAGGCTCTGTCATGTTTTGTTGTGGTGTAGCGAGGAGTGTCCGACTATCCACAGGCAATAGGTGCCCTTGCTTTCTTAATGTGGACAATAAACCATCGCTCTATGTGTCAGTTTGTGCTCTACAGCCCACTGTCTCAGGTCATCTTCAAAGCTGCTGATCACTTCAGCTTCATCATCATTTGGCTCTGAGTCAGTAGACACAAAGTCCACATCAGTGTCAAAATCAAAGCTATCTGATGCCCCAGGAATGCTGTCACTGGTTAAATTGTGTGGGGTCCCAGGCACACTACTATGACCACTCAGAGACCCAGAAAAACTCGGGCTGTTATTTTAAATGCCCCGATGTTCATCATCGCTGTCAGATTAACGTAGAAGTTGATCCATATCGCTTTGGCATTTTCGCCATTCTCTCATTTTCTTAGCCATCTGTAAACACAGTTGGAGTATGTTAGTTTAGTTTTACAGTCTATTTGACTGAGACATGTACAAAGGGAAAGGGCATGAGGTCACAACGTGTACCTTGTTTATGTGGCTTAGCTCCAAAGGGCAGGACATTCCATGTTCAAAAGAGGACCACACACTACCTGAAAGAAGAATAAGACTGGTTCAGAAACAACCAGCTAAAGCTTTACAATAGTTAATTGCACTAAATTGTTTTGCATTTGGCTGCAGACCCCACCTGAAAATATTCAGTAAACCACACTGAACATTTGTGAGATGTTCAAAAATTATCCCAAAACATTTATTTTTGTTTTTAATAGCTGCCATATATGCTATATTTTGAATTGAAGCAGTGTTGAAACCATGGAGCTTTAACTACAACAATGTACAAATGGACCCTTACAAGTCCATTTGGTTCCATTTGTACAGAGTTTATCTTACATACATGCAAGGGTCTGCTCCTAACAATTTTGCAGGGGAACCCTTGGAACCCCTGGGTGTCCACGGACACCAGAGAACCTCCTGCTTTACACAGTGAAGGCATGTGTGTGTCGGCTATACATTAATGACAGGCCTTGAGGCCTGTATAAGCTACCAGCTCAGCCAGTCCTCGCGTGGCAACCGAGTGAAACATCCAGAACACGTGGCCGTAATTAGTTGCAAATTGCTTGAGAAATGGCACTTGTTAAACAAAACCATAACCCCTGCCATATGGGGCTACTAGCTTGTTCCTTTCATTAGCTTATCACATTTAGCTTACGGTAGCTACTAGCCTCGCTGTGATGGCGACCGAACAGTGTTGTTTGCAATGATGTTCACGTAAAAGCTTCCATAAACAGATGCAATGCTAACTGTGGCGACAACAGGTTTTAAGTAGCTTATAAAGGAACTACCTCCACGCAGTGTCTTTTAGCTAAAACCGACCTTGTAAGACCAGGGCCTCAATCCATCTTGGTGGTACCACAACAAAAACATGCCTCGGAATATCTTGTTTACAACAGCTAAAACTACACAAATACACACAATGTAATCCATGTATGACAATCCACCGCTTCACGGAGTGATTTTTTAATGGCTTTGTTGAAAACAAATGTACATGGCAGAGGGTTAGCAGAACAGCATTACAGTGACCAGACTTGCATAGTTCCCCTAAGCTAGGCTAAAACAACAAAGCTAAAACAGCAAACACTAGAAATGAACATTAAATTAACTAGGCAGTAGGCTGCCCGAACTTACCAGCAATTTAGTGGACGATATTTCGGGTGCTGTGGGTTCTTGTAGGGGTCGTATAGCCAAAGATCTACGGTGGACAGAGACGAGCGGCCATTTGCTTTCGCAATGGAGATCTGTCTTCTTCTTCTTCTTGCTTAGTGGCAGTTGGCACCTGGGCCAATTGGAGTAGCTTTTGCGGGGTACGTTATGATGATGTAATGCCTCAGCCAATCACAATGGCATTGACTGGTTGTCTTTTATTTTTTCGAATACTCCTTTATTCAACAAGAACAACAAGGAAAATAGGAAAATGTAACAAACAAATATTACTTTTTTGAAAAAAAAAAGGTTTAATCACAATTAATCTACATTCATATTTATTAATCATGTTGATACCAATAAAGTCTTGCTTGGACGTCCACTTGATGTTCAAAAAAGTTACCTGAATGTCGAACTACATATTGACGTTAAAATGTGGTGATGGTTTAGACATCCAAATACCGGACCTAATTTGCACATTGTGTACATGTCCATAATTGGTCTTGGACCAACAGACATGATATGGACATGTTTTGCATGTCCATCGGACGTCTAATGTTTAGTGGGCTCTATCTTCGCATTACAACCTCTGACGTTATCTTCAGAAGAGACCAACATGAATTTTGCTATCGACTAGCTAACAGGGAGAGTTAGACAGTAGGGGAACAAATGGGATAGACAGACATCTGTATTTTCCTCTGAGCTAAGTAAAGTCTTTGGGCAAGGTTTTCAGTCCACTGAGTTTATGCCGGGGTGATCTGTCTGTCATAGGCTTCTCCACTGACTTCCGTACTAAGGCCCTTTTAAATAACGAACGAGGATGCACTGCGTGATGCGTTTTTGCATGGATTGGCTGATTATACCAAAGATGAATTTTTTTCTCATGCCCTTCATGCTTCTCTTGATAGCATCATCAAACTGCACCAACACCCATGCAGGTGGGCCAAACCAGTTTAGTTTCCTGAAGCAAGTAGCTGCACACTACCTCCCAGTGACCAGCCGGATCTCTCCAGTATCTATCATAACTTCCTTGACGCATTCAGTAAGGCAAAGGCTACTTTTTTGCCTCCTCACCGACTGAACAATTGTGCCTTGATGACCATGTGCATTACATTCAGTTCGTCATGCAGCACCTGCTTGAAAATTCAGTTTGTTAAAGCTGAAAAATGTGAGTTTCATTCTGCCTTAGTCTCTTTCCTGGGATAAACTGTGGCTGAGGGAAAGCTCCAGATGGATCCCTGCAAAGTGTCTGCTGTCACTGCCTGGTCTTTTCCCAAAAATCGAAAGCAGCTACAATGTTTTCTGGGCTCTACCAACCTCTGTTGACGATTCTTCCATAACGAAAGCACCCTGGCTGCTCCCCTCACTGACCTCCTCCAAAGTCCCTGTTATTGGATCCCTAGCTGCAGATCTGGCTTTCCAAATGCTTAAAACTTGTTTCACTACTGACCCCATCCCACAAGTGCCTGATCCAGACTGTCAGTTTGTGGTTGAGGTTGATGCTTCTGATATAATGATGGTGTGTGTGTGTGTGTGTGTGTGTGTGTGTGTGGACGGGGGGGTCCACAATGTTCTGCATGTGACCAGAACCTCCACCCCTGTGCTTTCTTTTCTTGCTGATTGTCCCCTGCTGAGCAAAACTACGACATCAGTAACCGTGAGCTGCTGGCAGTGAAACTAGCTTTAAAAGAATATAGACACTGGTTGGAAGAAGTCAAGACCCCCATTCTGGTATGGACGGATCACAAAAACCTTGAATATATTCGCACAGCCAAACGTCTCAACTCCTGTCAAGCACAATGGGCCTTGTTCTCGCCCAGTTTAACTTTACCCCCTCCTATCCCGTCCTGCAACATAAAACCTAACGCTCTGTTCCGCCAGTTCTTAATGGACGACTCAGCCCCTGAATCTGCCTCAATCCTGCCCCATCCTGTCTCATTGCTTCGCTCGAGTGGGAAATTGAGGAGAGAGTTAAAGCTGCCACAGAGGGTTGGCCTGGCAGTGCTTGTCCCCTAGACCGGCTCTTTGTTGCAGTTCATCTGCGTTCTAACTTTCTTCAAAGGGCCTACTCTTCTAAGCTCACCTGTCACCCTGGCATTCAAAGAACCAAAGAAATTCTTCAGCGGCACTTCTGGTGGGCCAGCATTGATGAGAATGTGCATGAGTTTGTTAAAGCCTGTCCTGTGTGTGACCAACACAAACTCTCACATCGAGTCCCTGCTGGTCATTTACCAGTCTTCCTCCCTCTGACAGCAACACAGTCATCCCCATCATAGTTGACAGATTCAGTAAAATGTTTCTCTTTATCCCCCTGCAAAAACTCTCCTCTGCTAAAGAAACCACTGAACTGCTCCTGCTCCATGTTGACCACCACCATGGTATTTCCATTGACGTTGTTTCAGACCCCAGTTTACCTCCATTCCTTGGCGAGAGTTTTGTCTTTCATTGGGGGCTTCTGTCAGTCTGTCCTTCAGTTTCCACCCCCGGTCTAAAAGTCATTACCAACAATATCCTTGCTTGTATGTGTTCCTTTTGGGTCCATACACTTCTGGTTTCAGCATGCTTCCAGAAGCTGGGGAGAGTTCAGTACCATCTGGCCAATCATGGATCCAGTGCACAGTTCCCTCTTTCCATACACAATTTATTAAAGACAATATGTCTTCCATTAAAACATCACTCAGGTTCTTAACAACATCATAGCTAATGCCATCGTCTCCCGGGGCTGCTGACCGTTTCTCAATTGCTCTGTGCAATTCTTCTGGTGAGAAATATACATTACAAGCGTCAGAGTTATCTTCATTCACATCAAGCCCTTACCTGTATTGTCTCATTTCTTTTCCTCATCCCTTCCTCGCCATTGTTAGCTCCACTATGAACAATTTTAAGTTTAATTTACACACTTTTGCTTTTTCCAAATTACTTGTTGCAAACATTTCCTCTTCTTCTAAAACTGGCATTCTATTTTTTCTGTTAACTCCTGACATCTGATGTGCCCGCAATATTTCAGTAACTGTGCTTTAGCTGCTATGCAAAGTTGTCCTGGGGACTGAAGCGCCATTCAAAACTCATCAGCCAATGGGGACGCAGCCCTGAAAAACCCGTCAAATGGAATCAGATTTGTGTCAATTACATCCTAAACAAAACCAAACAAAAAAATTTTTCTTACAAAAGAAAAATAGGAATTTGAGAGTGAATAAAATTCACTGAAGCAGAGAAATGTTATCGCAAAAGTAAAATTTAAAACTTGCTGACAAATTATTAACGTTTTAATGTAAGACGTAAAATACTGGTCTTTTACATTTTTGATTACATACCTTTATGTTTACAAATCCCTTTGCTTCTTTCTTAGTGATCAAACTTGGCTCTGACTGTCATCTTTATGGTTGAGCTGCTAGACCCTCTTGTTTGCGCTCGAGTTTTGTTTTGTTTTTTTGTTTTTCCAGTTCTGACACAAACCTCACACGTGGGTGGGTTTTTTTCAGAGATGTGTCCGCATTGGCTAAAGACTTTTTAAGTGACAGCTCATTTCTCCGGTTGACATTCAGCCATTGCAGCAGCCATGACAATCAAACACAAAACCTGAGCAGCAGGGGTGCTGGGCATTCTTTTGAATTTAAGGATTCCTTCTAGATGAATAAATTGTATTGTGTTGATTATATACATATGTTGTCTGTGCTGTGCTGTACTAAACGTTTTGTGGTTTTTGTTATGTTAAGCTAGAAGTAACACTAAAACTAAGCCTTGCTATACGTAGCTATTTCAGCTTTTATCTAATCAGTGTTAACCGATGTGCTTATGTTCAATGTAAAGTAATTAGTGTAACATTACACTGTGTGTGTGAAAAAATGGACTTATGAAATGTTATAAATGTATATAGTTAGTTTTCTGAGTATAATATGAAGAAATAATAATTGTCTTTAGGTGAAATTTTTAAAAAAGAAACTAGTACGGTAAAAAAAAAAAAATCATTTTAGCCCCCCCCACAATTTGGTGAAAGTAGAATGGCATGGCAACAACATCTCTTCTCAAAAAACAGTATTACCAAATTTCATTTTAGACAATCTTTTAACATTCAACCAATATTTTATTCATATTTTACACCACTTTTGTGAAACTCAGACTTTGGTAAACCCATTTCAAGCACCAAATAGCTCATCCATAGGAATAAAGATATGTTTTCACATGAGATTTAAAAATTTTTTGAAAATTGCAATTGCGGATTTTTAGGTCTAGTCCAAATCATCTCTTGACATTGTGTTCTAGGTAAAAATTGACCCTCATACAGAATAAAACTGAGTTTTTGAGCATGTTAATGTAAAACATTTGGGTTTTATATATATATATATATATATATATATATATGAATAGTCGACCCTGAAAAGTCAGCTGAATGGTAAGAACAAGGTCCGAGCCATCAACATGTATGCACTACCAGTCATCAGATAACCCGCAGGGATCATAAGCTGGCCAAAGGAGGAGATAGAAGCCACAGATATCAAGACAAGAAAGCTCCTCACCATGCA
>JAQLOL010013834.1:0-14764 GCA_029783665.1 Naso thynnoides
TCTTAATACTGAGCGCTATTACTCCATTTGAAAAGTTTTAGTCACTCAATATCAAGTATGTTCAAATGGTGTCATGGATGACTCAGCCCCAGTCTGGCTCAAGACATAATTTAATTCAACAAGTACACCAGTCACTGTGCCTTTCAGTGTAACTCAAATGACTGTTACAAAGACACTTCATACAGTAAGAGCATTTTCTGACCGATTTTTTAGCTATGGATAATAGACTAGATAGTTTTCAGGCATGTAGTTCTGATCGTATATTCTGGAAGACAACATCCAATTATATCGATCCGCTGAAAGAAGTCCAGTAAAATTACAAACCGTCAAATGCAAAAGCCCAAGCAAGAGAGAAAAACTGGCTGCATCAATCTGAGCAGCCTAGAAAATGTTTACAGGTCCAGATCGCTCAGCAAAGCAGAGAAAATTTCATCAGATCCCAGGCACCCACTTTATATTGCTTTTGAATTGTTACCTTCGGGCTGCAGGTATCAGTGCCAAGCTTTTTCAAAAACAAGACTAAACAGCCATTTAAACTGCAAGTGATTAAATCCTTAAACTCCTGGATGATAAGTTTTATAGAACCGAGGCCTTTATCTTTTTTCTTCTGTGTCTTTTCAGGTCTGGTCAGTGATATTATTATATTAAGAGTTAAATAAGGAGGAATCTTAATGTGTTTTATTCTTATTATGTACTTGAGGGCCTCTGTGCAACACTGGGATACAATGGACTGACGCTAAGTAGATCACAATTGGATCTTTGAAGTCTGTGGGTTTTTTTGTTTTTTGGTTTTTTACCCTGGCAGAATAAGTGCAATACGAACATTGTGATACGACTGGTTCAAAATGTTTGAATGGCACAGTGCCTTGTCTTTGGTCTTGTTTTTGTAATGTCATGCCAATGACTAACATTTCTCACTGGAAAATGGTTTTCCTATGGGAACATTAAAGTACCTGTCCTATTGTATCCTGTAAATGAGGACAGAAATGTAAACATCAGTATTCCCGAAGGTGTCCCATTCACCTGTAGAATCAAACAGACGTTTTTTTTTAAGCAAAAGAAATTTAGTCTTTACGCGGCCCGGTACAAACCGGTACCCAGTACCCCCACTTTTAGATTTTACCCCCCAGCGTACGGGGGACTCTTTGTGGCATACAGGGACCTCTCACAAGCTCCTGGTATGTAACGCTCACTCGTTTGTTCTCGCGGAGGTGGATTGTCATGTTAACACTAACTCACAAGTCACAACAATGTTTGATAATAAAGCACAGGAATAGAAGCACGTCAGTAATGTTGACATAGCTCCAAAAGGGCACAAAGAGAAGGCGAACCAGAAGTCGGATGCGACAGCTCTCCAACAATCAAATATATTTCGTCAAATACTGAGGCCAAAAACTAAAAGTAGCTTGCTTAACAATCAATTTCGTGATTATCTTCTAGTATCTTTGGTTCACTGTAGAGATTCAGAACGTGGTCTATTACTTGATGATTTGCTGATACCGGCCGTCCGATTCACTTGCCGACGGGTGAACAAGAGGAATACAGGCACTTATTTTTCCACTTAAAACACTAACTCAGGCTGATACAAGACCTGCATCACCCTGTCGGGGTTCTTTTTGCAATAAGGACCATCTCGCTAGATATTACCCCTTACATATAACAAAATATTGAACATAGCAAAGCCAGTGAGAAACTTCAGGCAGTCGACTGAAATCCAAACTGAAAGGACGTTCTCCTCTCACTAATTTACAATGTACCATATTCGTTATGGCAGGGAGTTGACGAACAGTACTTTAACTTCCTTTGCTACTGTGTAAGCACAAACCCTACCCAGGGAGAAAGTCTCCATCAGTGTCAGTGTTTCTTTGTGGAGAGGGACAAGGTCAAAGTCAAGGCAGACTTTGCCGAACATCAACAGTTTCCATACTGCAGGGCTTTACAGTGCAACATACATGTTGCATGTGCTGTGAAATAAGCAGTGAATCATTTTCACTTAAGCAGCACCTGTACGACAGCATGTGTGTAAGAGAAAAAACTGTTTTTTTCCCAATGCACCACGCTATTCCGCTTGGCGGCTGTAGTCTTTCCTACGGTCCTTCATATGCGCCAAGTCCGAACATTCAACTCAAAATCCCACATAGCCGACAATCTTAGCAAACAATCCCCTTAACCTCACCGGGCTGAGGGAGCCAGCGACCAGTCTTAACCTCTCATTTGGAGGAATGGTCATCCCCTCCCAAAAAGAAAGACACAAAATATTTTATTTCTGGAATTAAATGCGCTTTCATTTTTATAAACAAACTTGACTCAGAGCATTCAAATGAATCTTTACACACAACTGTCAGTTTCCAGGATGATCAACAGGAGCCAACGTACAGTGTGAGCACATAAATCGTGAGCTTCGGCTTTACATCGCGGGCTGATTTACTCGTACAGGTTGAGTTGGAATTAAACAACATCTATAAAATCATGCAGTGTGTGCCCAGCTTAACACTACTATGCTTTAGTTTTAAAAGGCAGATTTTTTGCTACGGAATGGACTGAGATCTTTTTAAAATGAAAGTATAGTTGCCTGAATGTAAGGATGAAGAAAAGGAGACAAAGCCGGTACGCGCTGTAGTTCAGTGAAGGCAGGCTTGTAAAATATGGCTCCTTTAAGTGTGACATGATTTCAGTCCAAATTTTCTGTAATCTTGTAGTCTGTCACCACAAACAACATGTCACCTATAAGATGAAGTTGCCCCCCCTCCACCTCATTGAGTACACCACCGGATGCCCCCGTCACCAACCCTCCACCCCCAACCAATAAAACGAGGAGAAACAATAAATGAAGCTTATGATCAGGTTTTAAATGGGAAAGAAGGAGAAATAAACCATGAACCTGACTAAGCTTTGAGCTGTTTGTTTGTGTAACACATTGATGGCAATAAAGGAAAACATCATCCAAAAACATTCATGATAAGATCTGAACTGTATGTGTCCTGTCTGCAACATTCATGTCCTTGGCCAGTCACATACCTGTTTGTGTGATGAACTGCTCCACCTGTGGTTGCTTTTAAAGATTTTAGAGATGTTAAATAGTGCTACAGTTTTTTTTTGGCCTGTGCTATAAAATGCCTCTGCACCTCTGGCACCACTGCTGTGTACAAAAAAAAGTTAACATACAGCCCTGTATTCCCATCCCCCATAATAATGATTCCAACGTGATTTAGCTGAGTGAAGTGTGGTCTGGGTCGGTTTATATTAAGCAATTAAAACGACTGGTTTAAAGATCAGGGGAAATCATGGCTCCGGGTACATTTAGCTTAAGACAGCCTTCATTGCTTTTTTTTAAAAAAAAAAACACAAAAACAAAGACAACTAAGAAAACGAAACATTTTTTTAATTTCTTGGGAAACAAATCTGCTTTTGAGGACGCAGTGCTGACTGACTGACTCTGGCAGCAACCCCACCCTCCAGGTACGTGTTCAATGAGGGGGAGCAGCAATTTGCCAGGCTAAAAACAGCCATTTGGACCCACTTGCAGGGGCAGCGGTAATGACGGCAGATATTGGCAGGGGGGCAGCGAGACTCATTAGAGTCATTAGTTTCAACTCATTTCTGTGTCAAGTCTCCTTTGCCATCCCGGCTAAGAGGGAGGTGGGGAATAGGGTGCAGGGATTTGTGGATGATTTGAGCGTGGTAGGGAGGGCGCAGGTCTGTAACAGCCATTATCATCAGGGCGTGATGGATGCAGCTGACTGGGGTGCCACTGAGGCTGAATCTGCACATTCAGCAGTCCAACTTCATCTCACTTTCCTTCATCCTCTCCTTCCCTCCCTTTTCTTTTCCAGTGGCTGGCTGAGGGAGGATGTTGCAGAGTAGCAAACAAAAAAGGATGAAGCAAAGAAAAAAAAAAGGGTGTTGATGGTCTGAAGTGTGAAAAGGCCCCATTACGATATGAGCTCATTACTAAAGGTCAAAGCACAGTGTGAACTAGGCAGTAATATTAGTAGGTCATCTTTTAAGATCCTCACATTCCACTGTAGGGGCTCTAAAAAGAGAATTAAAGGCCTCACAGATGGTAGCTGCAATGGCATTTCTGCTCAACTGAGATCTCGGGGAGCCTCTCTTAGAGTGTTCTCACAGTTGGTTTACAACCGTCTTCACAAATCTTGTTTGCTACAGATCCCACTCTGCAGTGTTTGCTCCTTTAGATCTGTTAATTCAGCCATGTAAGACTGACGCTAGCTGATCCGGATCACACCTGACAAAACGGGTTTGTTAGGTGTGAGAGTCTGTGTCAAACCAACACAGCATCTAATATACCAGAAAATGGCGAAAATAGCAGCCATACTCAGGGAGAAACAACATGCAAGAATTCAGAATTATGTGGCTGGTATTTATCCTCTAGAGGCGTGCTAGCACTCTCATTCCAGGTTGTAAGTAATGGCATTTATTATGATTAATGTAAGATTTACACGTGCTGTATTTGTCAGAAACACGAAGTGGAACAAGACAAGTGCCAGTGTTTTGTTATTCGGGTGGCTCGGGGGCATTGCATAGCAAACAGCACCACATCCGTCAAAAATAAACCACTGCAACTTTACCTTCCTGAATTCACCGTGGCTGTCGTCACTATCATCAGTGACATGGGAACCATTCGAGGGGGGGGGGCACATGCAGCTGAAAGACGCAACACAACAGCATCATTAATGAAGCTTATGGATAGAGGCACACAGCAGAAACATGCTCAGGAATGGAAGAATACTGATGAAATCCACTTAAAGTTCCCTGATGCTTCTACCAAACTATAAAATTATGTCAATGTACAGATAATGAATGTGCTTGAAAATAAAAACTACTTTTCACACCTCTTCATAATTTGTTCTCTTCCCAGCTGACAGAAGGGTGCACAGGTCGGGTTGGGCTTTGTTCTCTCTTTAAATATCCTTTGCGCTCTGCGAAGGCAACTCTTCAGTATCACTGGTGCTCAGTAAATGGCTGCTAATGATGCCGTGGGCTGTGTACGTGGCATGACAGTTTGTGATGTTTACAGTTCAAATGCTTTAAGATAAGAACTTAAGCATGGTAACCAAATTCTGTTCTTAGCATCTCAAGCCAAGGCTCGCATTTTATGAAGGTGAATGTGGTGCATGACAGGTGACGCCTGTGACAGCAGAATTTGTGGTTGTAGAAAATAGTCGCACATGAGTAAACAGGGAGCTAAACACATTTAGACACGCCTGTCAAATAATGTGAAGTCAAGGACAAAACTTGCACATCTGCAAATCAGTATATGTGAATTCATGCAATTAGAGTTGCAAACCTGTTTATTATTTTGTCACAAATAATCGTGCCTGTCTTGTACCTTTGCTCACGCGCAGATAAGAGAAAAATCCAGCCTCAGGTTCTACAGGCACCACCGGTATGCTTTCATTTATAAGGTGGTTTGTGGTTTGTGGGCTGGTTACCTGCGTTGGTAATTAACATATCTTAGTTAGGTTAGCTTGCTGGCTGACATATTACACCAAAGCAATATTAATGTTACACGAGAGGGCGTCCTTTACTGTCATTTTAGTGACAAAATAACGGTAGAATCTCCCTCTCGTGTATTATCGCAATTATAACTGTTACCAACTAAATAAAATATATAATCAAAATGTGTTCGTAGTGTGGGGCAATTCACTCTCAAAGACAACAAAAGTTAGAAAACAGTGTAAGTGCGTGCGCTGGTCAACTGCGCAAGGAATCAACATTTCTTAGTTGGTTACTTAGCTAGCTAACATATCACCCTGTCACATGTGGTTATGCTGGTCAGTTGACAGACGATGCACTCATACTAATTTATACTAACACAACTAAGACACACTGTGACCAGCACACAAACTATCATATTAATGAAAGTTTAATGATGGGTAATATCAGAAAAAGTACCGAAAAACATCAGGTGCCAACCACTGACAGTGTAACACACGTGCCAGCTGCTCTGCTGAGTCGGGACCGCAGGACTGAACGAAGATCCACCGTTATTGCTTAAAAATCAACAAAGAAATGTTGGGAACTCATATTTCTCCCCAACTTTACTGAAGAGTTCAACAGGGTTCATAACACGGCTTTTTTTTGTTTTGTTTTTCCACCATCAAGCTTCATCCAAATAACAAGCTAAATGTAATATTTGCATATCTGTAAAAAAGAGAGTATAACACCGCAGGACCGTAGCTGTTGACACTGTGCTATAGCTTTAATATTCCTAAACACGTTGACAAAAAGAACCAGTTAGGTCAAACTGAAAAATATTCGTTTGACATGTTTTGTTAAATTGGTTTGAGCTGCTTTTTATTTCTAGCGTTAAGTTACCCTTCGGCAAGAACTTTGGAAAAACAAGTAAATTATTTACTCAAGAAAATAGTTTCAGACAACCTGGCTGCTTGTGTAATCAGACCTACTTTTGCAGTGAAGTTTCAGTATTTTGTGTCAGGAAAAAGAAGTGAAACGTGAAAATGCTGCAGCAAAAGGGATTTTGCATGTGGTACGGTTTCACTGCACCTGTACCTGTAAGGTCAAGTTCATGACTTAGTTACAAAGAAATAACCAGCATGGCTCAGTGGCACGCTGCCATTCAGAGCCCTAAACAATGATTAACATTTTTATTTTAATCAGAAACAATTTACGGCCATAATAAAATACCAATACAAGTCAATTACCTGGACACACGCAGGCAGACTCATAAAGGACTCCAGTGCTTTGCTGGAAACAAGAATTGTTTTTAGATCTCAAAAGATTTATTCATGGAAAGTGAATCTTCGGCTGCTTCGTTTTGTGCATCTATGCGCAAAACAAAGCAAACGTTTGTGAATTTCACACAAAACCAACATTTTACGTGAAATTCACATCTCTGGTGCTGCAGTGCTGTACCTAACCTACTTCATATAAGTTTTGCACTAAAGTGTACTGCTGTGTAGTGTACTGCATGGGCATGTAAGAGGCATTTCATGTGTTTTATCCAGCTCACAGATGCCACCTGGGAACTGTCAGTGTACACAGAACTTTCTGGGTGCTATAATTAAAATGCAAATACCCTTCAAGGAAATACAGGCAACATTCACATTAGAGTTTAGGAAAAACACATTTTGCTCTGTTAAGAACTAGCAGCACATTGATGTCTATAACGGAGAGTAGCCTCCTCCCTTCAGTACCGTTGGCTCCCACCCCCTTTATAAAACGCACAGCGGCAGCTCGGGGTGCTTTACCACAAGCTGTTAAATAATCACATAGATGTTGTTACACTGTGCTGTGAGATTTGCTAGTTTTGTCAGTTTTAGTGCTAATTTTTTTTTTCTGGTGTTTTTTTAGCGTGCTGTGTTGCGTGTGTCTCGTGTATGCACCGCACTGCTCAGTACAAAGTCTCCCACTAAAGGCTTCTATTTTTCCCGTGTGGTAATTGCCAAAAAAACAGACCTTGACGTTGCATTGGATTATTTCTTTTTGTTTAATTTGTGTGCAGTTTTCAGTAATGAGGGTTTGGGGGGTTTTTTTGAGAACAGGGGTCGGGGCGGGTAGAGCGCCGCTGCAAAGGGAAGGTGTGGCTGACCTGCACAGTGCCGGACTCGGGTTTTTTGAAAGAGCAGGGACAAAAATTTTATAAAGGCACCTACTGCATGACATGGGGCCCTGGGACACTTCCTCTCGTTATTAAAATTCCAGAGGGCAAGCTTTCAGCGCACTTCTTCCAAACGCTGGGGCACTAGGGCACTTCATAACAGCATCCTTTTCCATTGGAAGTGTACCTGCATCATGTTTTTGATGCTAGAAGGACGCCCATGAAGACACATTACTCAGCTTTCTTGTTTTAGAGGGCACATCATCATAATTTTTTAACAATTCTAGACAGGGCATGTTTGCACGCTTTATCCAACAACGAGGGCACCGGGGGGACACGCAGGCTTGTTTTGGTGTAAAGCTGCTACTGAACTGTAACCACTAGCCATGAACTGATTTTATCTGTGGCTCCTCTAAAGGCAGAATATTCAATTTTGGATATTTTTTGTTTCGGTGACAAATGCAGAAATGTTCATGAACACTGAGATGCTTTGAAGTTTAGCTCATATGGCTTTTAGTCACGCTAATCTAACTAAAATTCTGGATTTCTCTGGAACTTAGTCGGAGACATTTGGAAAAATGTAAGAAAAACAGCTCAACAAAAAACAAAGGTCTAGTTGTTTATTGACGTTTAAATAAGAAAATGTTACATATTTAGCATTTAAGCGTCTCCCTGCTGGTTCGCAGCATCATTGTTTCTGGGAGCAAGTGAAAAAAGAGAGACATTTGTACAATATGTGCCCCGACACCCTCAGATGGTCCTGAGAGATTGAGCTTCCTGAGGGAGAACTAATTTAATGTAATACCTCCTCAGTTTCTGGGCTCAAGGTTTCAAACAACAGCCACGAACGCTGTGCTCTCCCTCCAGAACAAGGACGCTTAACCCGTCTGACCCCAAAGCCTCACTGCAGCATCAATTAAAGCAATTGCTTTTCTCAATTGTTCCTCCTGTTGTTTATAACCATTAGCATTTTAGTCAGATTGCTGCCGTCATAATTCATCCGCGAGGCTGTAAAGTCCTCACACAGCCATTTAAATCACGCAGAGGAAAACACAAAGCTGCGTGAAAGCCTGAATGCAGCTTTGTGCCTGCATCACTTCTGTTTCGGAGCTCGCTCTGACTGTGTGGCCTGGCAGAGCAGGACTGCGCGTGGACTGTACACCCCCGGTGAGCAGCAGACTTTAACAGACACCTCCTGTTCTCGTCTCATCTTTCTTTGTTTTCAAGCTGTTCCTCACACTGGGATAACACGCCTTCAGTCTTTGGCTGCTCCCTCTGTCTCTGTTTCTCGCTCACTCTCCTTTTTTCCTTTTTCTTCCTCTCCCACTATCCCAGCCTCATTACAGTCAATCACATGCCTTCCTAATTCCCCATCTTTGTAAGTTTGGCTGTCAGTCTATTTTCATTCTAAATACTTTCTAATACTGTGGATTTGCCTGAAACACACACACACACACACACACACACACACACACCGTGGTGTCTGTGATAAGTGTAAATGCGTCCTCTCGCTTTTACATGCATGTTAGAGACGTTCACCAAAAGAGTACAACATCCCGACCAAATGCTTCTTTGAAAAAGTGCAAATAAGAATATTTCATATGAGCTGGATGATGTTTGCATATTTGAATCACACATATGCTGGACATAAGCTGTTCATCACATGTAAAATCCAAAGACGTAGACGTAACGTGAAATGGCCGGTCTTTGCTCCAGATGTTTAAGCCTGATAATCAGACTGAATTAGGACTTTAGCTCCTGAGACGCACATCTTTTAGCGGCGCGTCTGCGGCGCTGAGCTGCTGCGTCTCGCTCGCGGTTGTAGTTCACATCCTCGGCTGCGTCCGTCTGATGCAGCCCTGTCTCTCTGCATAGAGTTTTCATTTGATAATTCCCATTAATATGGAAGTGTTTCACGTCATTTTATCATAGATTTAATATACATCTAGTTTAGACAGACATGCACGTGCCTAAAAATGTAAAAATGAATAAAAATAAACAGAGAAATCCCGCTTCACCGGGCCTGTAGTGTGTGGTTTCTGCTAAAACTACGGCCCTCATGTTCTTTTAACATAAAACAGACTAGTTAACTACACTGAGTCTATGAAAGTAAAACCAACAACTAGTTGAAATATTGTCTGTCGTTACAAAACAAGATCCTTCAAATGTTTCACAATTAAATCTTGAAATGAAGGGATTCTCTGCACACAAACGCTTGTAAGAGGTTTTATTTTGATAGACACACTGAAAATGTTGAAGCTACAGTGAATGTTGCTGGTATGATGTCAGTATGACTGTCAACAGGTTATTTCTCCGTCTGTTTCAGCAGAGAACCGTGTGCGTCTCGCGGGAAAAAAGGGGCGAACCTCCTGAGCGGAAGTGCTGCGCCGCTGCCAGCATGAGACGTGCGTCCGCCGTTCCTCTCCCTCCTGCTTGTAGCTGCTCTGATCTGTCGTAACGGGCGGCAGGAGTTCAGGGGGACAGACGAGGCTGAGTGGTTTGGTTGTTGGTCTATCCAGTTGCGTCCAGAGGCAGTTTTGATTGCACATGTTGGCACTGCACCTTGGAAATGAATGATGAATTGAGAGATACGCGACTTATTCTCGTGAGCTACTCTATCAGAGAGTTTATATTTTTACTAAACATTGCTCCGACAGGCCACAGTGCTGAAAAGAAAGCCGCAGTTGTTGTTTTTCTTTCTGAGCGATGAATAATAGTTGCTCTGGCTCCGTATGTTTTATGATGATCTTGCAGGCTAATTTCTTCCAAACTGGTGAAGCGTCGTTTCCTGTCACGTTTTCACAATGATTGCTTTAATTGGTGGGTTTGTGGATTATACCAGGTGCCAAGCCTCCTTTCTTTTATAATTTTTTTAAAATCAGTTAGCAGGGACAGGTATAGTGGGCAAAGGAACGAGTACTTTTTATGTTACTTTTTAAAACTGTACTTCTTCTCTTTACTTCAGTGAATTTTTGAACCAGTAATCTACTCATTGCCTCACTAAACTCAACAAAGCAAACAAACAAACAACCTTTTGTACCCAGTCTCTGTGAACGCTGAGTGTTAGCGGGGACAGTGTGCAGAGAGCACCTGCTGCCTGACTAATGACCACGACACAATGATGAAAGAGCAAAATCCAGAATAAGAGGCACCTTTAACAACAACGCTTAGCATGATCGACCTTTCAGATATGTGATGAAGAGCTCGCCCTGTCCCCCAAAACACTGAGATTTCTCTTTTTCGAAAACTCGTCTTTAAACCTGTGCAGTCACATCTGTGTTAGTTGCAAATTAGTATTAAAATGGAAAACATTCTGCACTTGTAGTAAATTATTCACCAAAAACTTGTTTACTTTCTCTTGAATAGGTTTCTAAAATGGTAATTTTATCTTTTACTGATTATTCTTTTAGAATTTAGCACTCCACCCACGCCTGTCAACAGGCCAAGAAACAGTCCCACAGATAACAGCCTGTGTTTGTGCAAAGCTAAGCTAACGGGCTGCTGGCAGCAGCTTCTTCAGAAGCAGTCAGATATGAAAGTAGTATCAATATTCTCATCTCTCTCTCTCTCTTGGCAAGATCACAAAGCCTTTTCCCAAAATGTCAAACTATCTATTTAAAGACAAAGCGAACAGCTGCACGCCAGGCTACACAACCCGAACCTCAGACAATATGCTGCTAACACCTGGCTGTAATAATCAGTCTGAAACGCTGCAGTGGCCTCTCAGCTCATGATCAAAAACAAAAGAGGCAACAACTTTGTTCACACGGCCGCTGAGCAACATCCAGCACGAGTACGCAAGCCAGCTGATTTCACTCACTAGTCCAACAAAAAGCAGGAAGTCCACACCAGAGTCTGTCTTGCAGGCTTCTTCTTCTTTTTTTTTTTTTTTTTGTGGCTAACTTATAGTCAGTTCTCTCTCATGTGGAAACGTCTTCAACGTCCCCTTCTGTGTCTTTGCTTCTGTTCTGATGTCACCAACAACCGTTGGCCCGGTCTGACTCTGACGTCACTTCTCTGTTTCTCTTCTCTTTTAACATCCTCCTCTGTCTCTTTGCCTCCAACTTTGAAGTTCTTGCCACAGACATCGCTCCTCTTCCAGCCTCTTGCTGGGTCATTCTGTTCTTTTTTCTTTATCACGGTTTCCGTTAAGAATGTTTGTGCCGCTGGGCGCACCTGGCTTTGGCTCCTGTGCCCGTTCCTGTGCACGCCCAACAGGCATTTTCTTGTTTTTACAAGTCTCAAGCAGTGCAAACTAGAATATTATCATGTTGCAGTAGCAATATTAGGAATTAAGAAAAACTCCAATATCCAGGATATCAACAGATATTATATATGTGTGATGTTGTCTTAAGGTGGCCATCAGATACTTGTGACAAAGACACTGGCGTAAGGAGTCAGCACCAGGCCCCTGTGTGAGACCATCAAACCGGCTCCCGTCCATCACAACCAGACGTAACATAGCTGAACGTAACGCCAGGATGAATGAAAGAAGTGAAAGCATGTAGATTTGAAATGACCAGCAACAGTGAAAGGCACTCCACAGCTGATGCCAAAAATTAAAAGATCACTAGGAAAACACGGTCATGACAGAGAGGAGTCACAACAGCAAGGCCGAGATGACAGACTAGTGTGTTTGACGAGGTCTGGTAATCTGTGACAGCGCACCTTCACACAGATAAATACAGGCTTAACAGATGTCAGAGTAGCAGATAAAAATTAAATCACTGACGGAGCACTTGCACAACACTGTTGATCATTTTTAAATGAATTCTACTTACACTACAGGCACACTCTCCGGGCTTTTCGCTGCGCGATGTCGTCTCTTAAATATAAACATATAATGTCCAGTGGTGCTGGGTGGCGCTCTCAGGTGTCGACTCTTTCTCACATACAGTCTTTGCTCTTGCTCAGTGCAACAGCTCTGACCTGCCTCGTCGTCTGTCTTTTTCAAGACACTGACAGTTTTGGGAAGCTTTGCTCTTTCCTCTTGGCTGCTTCTTTGAGTTTTCACTGTTATGTTTGAACCCCATGTTTCATCCTTTTTCACTCGCTTGCTATCCTCACACCTTTTTTTTTTGCAAACTCCTGTGTATAATTTTGCTTAGCAGTAGTACTGCTCGTGTCCTTGATTGCAAAAACTCAAAATTGTGTGGGCACACACATTGTTTTTTGAACATCAAAGCGCCCATTGATCCTTATGTAACTTAATTTAGAAATATGACACAGATGTATGAGGCAATAAACTCTATGCTTGAATGTATGAAACTTATTTTGTGTTATTGTATCATTATTTATTTTGCGAATGACAGCGAATGTGACATCATGAAATAAGAGTCTCGCCCCATGTAGTGCTATATATACCTGCCGTTTTCATAATTTTAGAGAATAGGATAATTGGGAGATTTACCCACTACAAATAACATGTAACATAACATCTGCATTTGAGTTGTTATGTTTAAGTTTGAATTCATGAGCACGGGGAGCACGGGCCCTAATGCAACTGCATTACCTGCATATATGGTCGTTCCACCGCCAGACAAAGATATGTATTGGAGATAGGATGTCTTGCATTTGAACAAACTTTATTTCAAACGTCAGTGCACTGAACAGGAAACATTTCACTTACTGCTTATTATATAAAGGAACGCCCTCTGCTGGACAAACTACGTAGTGACACCATTTTAAATCACCAATCCAAGCATTTTTTTCTGGCCTTAAAAGTAATTTTAACATTAGCGCATATCGCAGAACAAAACACCAGTATGATATATGTGTGGCAGGCGGATATTTGCCGATAACATCAGCAAACTGATGTGTCGGTTGGACGCTGTAACATGCTTTTTGATTTCCCTAAAGAAGGCTAATATCCCCTGAAGAACTGAGGTAATCATTGTTTGTCCACACTAACCACGAAAAAAATATGCAAACATGCAAAAATGTGCGTGTTCAATTTATTCCTAAATGAGACTTCAGCTGCGTTCTCTGTTAGGCTACTGTATCATGCAGCTAATTTGGTGATTTGTATTTTTAGCACTTATTTCCCTTATATGTTTGCTTGACATTAAAGTTATATGACTCTTTTTTCTTTACTGATTAGCAGTGCGGTGTGTTTTCATGTTTCAGCGTAGTATCAGTGTTTCTAGATGTCGTCATGTCCGCAACATTGAAACTGGAATTTCATATATCTTGTAGTCAATGTCTCTCTCTCTCTCTCTCTTTGCTGAGCATTAACCACTTTGACTGTCAAAGAGTAACTGAACCAGATATACAAGGACAAAACAATAACTTGTTTATGTTTTTAGGATATTTTGCTCCAAAGATTCGATTAGGAACTGCATAATGTGATGCACGATGCACCTTGTCTGTAAGGTTAGTAAAAGTAGTTAAAGGAAAATGGCACTTTTTTGGGGGGGAATGTAGCCAAAAATCCTGATGTAAGGCTTCAACACAGATGCCTTTCCCCTCTCGCCCTGCACGAGCAGATTTGCACGTTCAGTGGAAGTGGCAGGGAGGCGACTTTCCGCCGTCTAAAACCTCTAAAACATCCAAAAACCTCCAACACACTCCGTCTATATGGAGCCTGGGTGTAGTGACACAGAGCCTCGTTATGCTGTGGATATGAAGAGAAGAATATTATTTCATTATAACAGGTTACTTGCATAAATGAATTTTTTTTGTCATTTTTCGGAGCATAATCACGCTGAGTTCTTCAGTATTTTCACCCTCAATATGTAAACATTATTTTTTTATATAACTAATAATTATAATAATAATAATCATCATCATCATCATCATCATTATCCTAACAAATCAGCCCGTTTAAAGTGACTGCCTGATGATTTCAGTCTGATGATTTCTCTGATGATCATAAATTTCCTGTAACAACAAGCGAGACCCTCAGTGAACAGACTGCTGTTTTTATGTAGTCATTTCTGACTATATTTGAATTATTATTTTTTTTAGAGATGTGAAATCTTCCTAAGCAGACATACAGTTACAGGCACAACTGGTTCACCTGCATCTATAGTGCTTTTACACTATGTAACTACTGCACAGGGCTTTGGCTTAAAATAAGCAGAATTTATTTATGAAAGGGATCATTCCAAATGTATTAGGACTAAAGCTTTATTATGTTACAATAAAAATAAAAAAAATAAAACATTCATTGAGCCAGTGAGC
>JAQLOL010013835.1:0-14747 GCA_029783665.1 Naso thynnoides
GAGACAAGGGCTATTTATACATAAGGTAAGGGAACACAGGTGAGACAAATCAGGGACGAGGTAGGCAATCACAAGGGATTGGATTAACTTTCTTATCAAACATTTTACCCATGAGCCCTTGTGTGTGTTAACTGTTTTAATTTTAGCGTGGTGATGCCCCTCTGCTTTAAAATGCCAGGGGATATGCAGGAGGTAGTTCAGCTCTGCTCAAAAAGGCATGATGTGAGCTATGGTGTCATTAGAGGAATGCCACAACAAGCAAAGCGATCTTGACTAATCGACAAAGCTTTTCATTCCACAAGGACCCAGCTTGAAGTAAACAAAAATATGCGACTCTCAATAAGTGTTAAATCCATTGGTGGACTCAGGTTGTTTGAAGGACAGGGGTGAAACTGGTAAAAAGGGCACTTGTTGTACACGGTGGGGCACCTGAGAGGGCCCTTTACCATGTTTCGTCTTCTTTCAGCAATTCTCAAAGAGAGGGGAAGTGATTTTCCTTAACCCTTCCTCACTGGTTGTTGCCTTTTAACATTAAATCCATGCAAATGGTTATTGCATTGCCAGTGGGTGTTTCGCTTACTGTAGAGTGTGAGTGGAAAAAAGTATTGCTAGGCGAGACAACTGAAACCCAAAAATGTCTCAAAAAACTGTTGAACAATGTTGTTATATTCAGTGCTTTAAGTGGGCCGGTACGCACCAGTACGCAGTACCCCCACTTTTGGATTTTACCCTTTGGCGTACTGGGACTTTTCACAACGTACCAGGACCTCCCACAAGCTCCCAGTACACTTCCCTGTCCTCTCTGTATCACTGTCTCTTGGCGATTCATCACATTAGGGCGCACTTCTACATGACACCCACCTCTCTCTTTTCTCGCAGACTACGTGACACTCACTTGTTTGTTCTTGAGGACATGGGACCTCTTATTTCCATGCGCTAATATGTAATGAAGGTTGCATGTGTGCTCTGGAATGGCTCCACTGTGCATTTGCTCCGTGGACTGTTGTCTGTCAGCGCCCACCAGGTGTGTTTCAGAGTGAGAATATTGGATAAACAGGGAAAAGCAAAGGAGTAAACAATAGACCCTAATGTTGGCGTGGGAAAGGGAACCAGAACGGATTCTAATGATGACACAGCTCTCTAACATAAATACTCGAATACCGAGGCAGAAAACCAAAAGTAGGCCTCATTTGTTTAATATAACTAATTTTGTGAATATCAGCACCATCTTCTAGCATCTTTTATTCACTGTAAAAATTCAGAATGTAGACTGTTACTTAATGGTTTGCTGATGCTGGCCATCCGATTCACAAGCCAACAGGTGAGTTAAGGGGAGTACCAGAACTTATTTTTTCCACTTAAAGCACTGGTTATATTGTGTTGTAATTAAGATTCTGACCCACCATGCATCATGGAAAGGGACAAATAAATGTTTGCTTTAAGAGACATCACATTATCAGTGTGATTAGACAGCAAAATCTATAGTGGTACTTCCTGCCTCTTGCTCCCAATGACAGACTGGAACAGACACTGTCTTTCCCACCTGTGGACAAACAGACGTGCCATGGCTACTTTTCCACATATAACTTAGGCAGTTTTTCAACACATATATCAGGGACATCACATACAACCATATTACTGTATTTGGACCTGTAAATTGGCTGTGTTGGTTTAAATGTTGAATATTTCTAAACAGACAGCGTAGTCCCATCCATGGATCCCCTCCTCAGGCATTCACTGATCACCTTTTCAACCAGGAGAGCCACAGTTTCAAGATGCAAGCCAGACCATGAGAATCAAGTCCACTCATTGGAGTGGGTGGAGTCTCTGGTCTGGACCTAGGCTACACTTTACCATGTTTTGTCTGCTGGAAGTGCACCCTGGAGAGCACTTTACCACATTTTGTCCACTGGAAGGGCACACGAAAGGAGACTATCACTTTTGTCCACTGGAAGGGCACCCGGGAGGGCTTACCAAATTTTGTTTACTGGAGGGCACCTATAGGGCTTACCGCATTTTTTCTACTGGAAGGGCACCTGAGAGGGCACTTTACCACGTTTTGTTTACTGGAAGGACATCCGAGAGGGAACTTTATCACATTTTGTCTACTGGAAGGGCACCTGAAAGGGCACTTTACCATGTCCACCAAGTGGTTAAACCAGTGTGTTGATTCCTTATCTGTCTTGTTAAGGTTTTCTCTGGAGAGGATGGTCTGGACAGAAAAGGAGAGATTCATTTAAACATAAGCTCACACAAAACCAAAGAAAGCATTAAAGCAGCACATCAGTGTAACTGAACTGGGAATGTAATGTAACAGTGTGATGTGACATGTTAGAATATCATGTCACAACATACCAGGAACATACTGGAACACGCCAAAAACAAACAAACAAAAAACATGGATGCCTTTGGCCAGACTAAGTTCATCATTTAAAATAACAAACATCTATCTTTAATTTAGAGCTCATGTGGTCTATATTGGTAACCCTTGCATAACCTGAAGAAAGCAAGATAATTGTCTTAACTCCAGGACTCAGCTGACATTGGTGCATGGACTATGAGAGGATTATACTGTAGAGTGACAGTGTTTAGAGAATAAAAATACCCTAGCTTACCCTAACACTTAATGTATTCCATCCGTGATACTGTACAGAACTGAACAACAGAATACTGTGTGCTGTGCAGATCAAAAGGTGGCACATGCTCTGAAAAACTGCTGGATAGGTTTGTTGTATTTCTTGGCCATTTGTATGTGATTGCAGGTAATTTGTAATTTGAAATAACTTGATCTAATTTAAATATAAGTTTGTCAGTAAATGGTGTTAAAATGTGGAACAAACTAGATGATGAGGTTGAAAATGCAAAGAACTTGGGGGCCTTCAAAAAAGACATGATAAACTCTACTATTAACAAATATAAAAAACAGCAATGAGTCACTGTGACCCAAGAAAAGAAAATAATGTCACTGTGTACAATAACAATGAAGGATGTTTAGAAAACATTTCTGATGAAAATGCAAAGAAAATGTAAAATATAAAAAATGTAAATGTAAAATGCAAAGACAATGCAAACAGACTGTCTCACTGGAGATGGACAGATTTGGATACGTGTGCAGACGCGCACGTTCTCTGGGCTGTCAGTCTGAGATACAGACAGCAGCTCTACTGTTTAATTATAAAATGAATGTTTAAATCGATGTTTGAAATGAATGAGTGAATCATGTATTTTGTGGGAAATAGGGGCGGGATTCTGATAAGATATTAGCTTCTCCCGTACCCTTTTTGGCCATGTGCTGTACTGTAAAACTGAAATTGTGTGTGATGAAGTCTGATTATATGAACATGCCCGAAATAAATAAATAAATAAATAAAAATATGCATCACCTAGGTCAGTTTACAGAACACAGTTGTTTTCTATAAGTGTCCCAAGGTTAACCGGTGAAATTGAATGTACACATATCTCCATTAGAATGAACATGAATTTTTTTTTCTGGTTTTTGTGTTGCAAAAACTGGTTCAGCATGACCAGCTTGGAATTTCACACAGTTTCATCCACATATAATTTCTAGTCCTATTGGGCACTTCCAATGAAAGTTTTTTTTTATGTAGGGTTGTATGAGGCACTTATGTCTAGTCAGTGTATCCCCTGCCATGGATATGCAATCTCACCCTTTGTAAAGAGAAGCAACGTGGTGTGCCAGCAGGAAAGAGAGCCACAAATAGGACCACCCACCTGAAGTATATATATGTCCTTTTATGTGCATGCAACACTACATTGCCATTAGAAGTTTTTGTCTGTGGTTGTTCGTAGGAATGCAGACATTGTGCGATTGAAGGAAAGAAGTCCCAAAGGAAATGGCTATCTGATGGCAATATAATGCACTGAAAATTTTTAAAATGAAGTGTACACGAAAGGGGACATATGCTTCAGGTGGCTGGTACTGTTGGTGGCTAAAAGATGTGTTGCTGTTACATATATATATACTCTGGTTGTTTTTCCACACTGCACTGCTGCTATGCTGCATCGTAAAAGATCAAGCTCACAGTTATGTGCAGGTGAGACACTGTCTAGGCATAAGTTCCTCATTAAACCCCACATCAGACTCTTAAACCAATGTTCAAGACCAACTGCAGTTTCTTTGCCGCTGGGATGTTGCACCCTAAATTTTGTATGTGCCTGAGAGATTCACACCTTTTTTACAGTTTGAACTTTTTGGTCGTGCCCTCCCTGAAATTGTTCAAGGAACACATTGGCTAAACCTAAGCCAGATGTAAATACACTAAAGTTTGCAGAGTTTAAAAATCGATTGAGGTCTCTTTCCGAGCTTGTCAGAGATAATCTTCACCAAGCCAAGAACATATGAAGTCCCACTTCAGTTAGAATGTTGAACATCATTGTACAGCTGAGGAGAAGGTCCTTGCTTTAGTAAGAGCATCTAGTTGTTTTTTGGTCCCTACAACTTTTGGGAAAGAGTCAGTGACAAAAATAACATGATTAGCAGTTTTAGAGCAGAAGACAGACCAGACTGTAACATGCTAATCTGTTAAAGAAATACCAGGGTTGTTCACATGGAGTATCAGTGCCTTAGACCCCTTGGGTCAAGTTTGGAAAAATCTAACAAAATTGTCCAGGTACAATAGGTACAAGTTCTGCAAGTGTCCTGTATACCAGTTGTCTATCTGTGCAGGGACCTGGTGTTCCAACTGATCCAAAATCACAACTGTGTAACAATTCATTACACCTTCTGTATCAGCGTACGTGTCTAATGAAGAGGAAGTTTAACATGAACAACAGACCTACTGGCGATTAAAGGTGGTGTTTACATTTCTCGAGTTTTGCTGGGAATGTCGATTGGTATTCGAATTGAATGCCCCCAAAACAAACAGACCCCCTCTGTATTTTCTCTGATGCTCCACCCAGCCCCCTGTGTCCCACCTTCCAAACACATGCATGCGCATGGCCAAGGCAACGGTTTCTACGAGCCATAAGTTACATGTGACCAGCCCCAGCAAAAGATGAATGTCCGTGGGCAAGTTAAATTAGCAAAGCTAATATTAGCTAACTTGTTACGTTACTCACATGTTCAGTAGAAATATAGCCACTTCTGCATCTGTCTTAAAGCCTTTCAAATCTTGTAAGTCTCTCCACCTTTGGAAGGTGTCGTCGGTATAGGTCCTCGTCTTATTCCTCGCTCCATGCGACTCTCTTTCTTTCTCTCCATGCGTTTTCTTTTGGGCTTGTCCGACATTTCTGCCGCTGCTTGCTTGCTTGCCTCAGTTTGGTTCTTCTCACTCAGCCACGCATAGCTACATTCTCCGTCCCCCTCCCCTGCCTGAACCTGTACACGAGGAGCCTAGGAACACACCCCTGCAGCTGATTGGCTGGTGTAGTGTTTTGTGTAGTGTTTTGAGTTTTGGTCTCACAGGGCCAACGCTGACTCTTTTTCCCCTAAAAAGAGAGCAGGGACAGCACAAAAACACAGAACTTTTTCTCACCCCACACACACCCCCAAGACCTTGAATTCAGTGAGGAGATATGTACTGAATCTGACAAAAAGTGTTTTGGACAGCAGAACTCAAGAATCGTACACTCCACCTTTAAGTGTAAATCCTTTTTTCTCATGGTAACTGAAGTCCAACAGTGATTAACCATGGGAGCCATCAGTCTGCAGGTTTTTCATTCCAACTAAATGCAAAGCAATAGCTAGTGTGAATAAACATCCTAACCAAGTTGGTCTCAGATATCTTAGATTTATTGTCCCGATGTTAAGTTACAATCACGTGGAGAGCAGCAACAAAATAAGCACATTCATATACCGATATTCACTGACAACTGGAACCAATCAAGCGCACTTGCAAGGTTCTGTAACAATTTGCTAAGAAAATACATAGGCTAGATGCCAGGGATACAGTGACTTAACGGAGGAGGTTGGCACTGCAAACAATGCACTTGCAAATAAGATAGTTACAGTATGATTGATGCATTAATCACATTATTTAATCAACAGCAAATATGACCTGCCTAAGGATACAGAGTCCTCATAATTTAAAGCAGTCAATTACAGAGTTAATACACAAAGCACTAGATAACACATTAAATGTTAACACCAACTGCAAAGAAGCCCACATCTATCAAAACAATCACCACAGCAGATGCTGATGTGTTGCAATATCTTGCTGTCATAATTTAAAGCAGAGCCAACTGTGTGGGATAGTGTGTGCAAAGCACCAAACAAACATCAGAGGTAATGTTAGGCAGACACACACTCACACACACACACACAGACCTACAATCTGAATTTACTTTGAATGGAGCTCTCTTTTGTTCTCATAGGTAAAGACTGACTTACCACTGTCAGGTTGGAATCCCAAATCCCGACTTGCACTGCTGTCATTATTGCATTCAAAAAGCAGCTTCCTCTCTCAGTACCACTCAAACAAAACCACAACATTGTTTTTGTATAATTTTAATTTTATTACATTTTACATAGAATACAAGAATTATTAAAAGAAGAACCAAGAAAAATCAAACAGGTGAAACAAAATAATATCAAACATATTAAACACATACAGAATATAAACACTCTAAAGACTCACACACTCCTTATTGACTCCTTTCTGCTCAGAGCCTAATAGGAAAATTTAAAAAACAAAGGATGGAAAATTGCAATGGACTATCAACTACAAGAAGGGCATTATGAGTTTTTACTTAGGTAGCAGATGAGGGGCAGCCAAATTTAGTTAAACTGTGTGTAACACCGTCTCATGCACCTGTGGGGCGGGGCCTGGGTTAAACTTATGATATTCCCCTTATTATTATGTTTAATAAATAAAATCTGAATTGATTAAATAAACACCACACAACAACACTTTAAATGCAAATACCTATTTTTAGTTGTAGGTATTCTTCAGATCAAAATAAAATAGAAATATGAAATAATCACTTGGGTTCAGTAAAAATAAATTGAATATGCAACAGAAATTTTACCCATTTTAAATCATTTCAAATACTGTCAATCACTTGTAATTAACACCAGATTATCATGAAACATCAAGCGAGCGAGTAATGTAATGAACTCACACACACTTCCTCACACACACAACAGTCCTCAAAAGTCTGGGAAAAGCTACCCCAAACCCCGTTGGAGGCCTGTATCATTGCTTGTGTGCGTTGGGGCCCAAAACAAACTGGCCGCTTCGCTCTCTGTAAGCAAAATAAAAGGCACGTGCAAATCAAACAGTTACTCACGGCTCCTGACAACAGTCTATGCTCCCGACAGTCAGTAGGGAAATGGGGGGGATGGGCAGCTCGCCAGCAGGGGCACCGGAGACTCGCAGTTCGCTCGTGACAATTCCATCCCACAGCTCTTGCCCACACCTGAGGGTGCAAATCCTCTCGACAGGTCACAAAAGTCTGTTTTATCCGGTAACAGTCCGTTTACCTTAAACAAGCACTTTCAGCCTAAAAAAACAAAAAATCTCCAAACTTCAACGTGGTTGAGTTGACTCGTGTTTCCTCTCTTCCTGTTTCTCTGCCTCAAAACCTGGAACCACAACACAGTCTCAAACCCACCCCCTCACCTCAGACTGCTCCGCGATTGGCTGGAGTTTCCCGAGCTCTGCACAAGCCAATCACAGCAAAGAAATTTGTGATTGACATCTCTCAAAACAAATAATATTGTGTAAATAACATAACTTAAATACACCTCAAAAACACTGTAACAGATAAACATACTCTTTTTTTTTTTATAAATGCCATGACATGAAATGACATTAACTTATATTTTTAACACATACTTCTTGTACATTTTTAACTTGCTCTGGATTTTAACCATATTTATGATTTTTTTTTAAAACACTCCAATACACAATGAACTTTCCACGAAATATGAATCTGTACATTGTTTATATACTGTCATCAAAATACATTAATTATTTTAGCAAGGGCTACACTAGAATGGATCCTATTGTGCCCATGACTGCAATCAAATAAAGGCAGCAATTTTAAAAATATAAGAAAAGCATTTGTTGTATGGATTTGTAACAAACTGGCAATCTAATGTTACAGTTTCAAACACAATTGGGTGAAAAAAGGAAAAAATAGCAAACGTCTTTAAAAGCTGTGGGTCATCACAATCAGCAGAAGACAGCTTCAGTGTTTGGTTCAGGCTCCGTTCTATGAAACTCTACCGGAAAGATGAACACTATTAAAGCTGGGGTAGGCAATGCCTGGAAATCAAACTAGCTGTAGCATGAGACTTCTAAGGAAGCAACTTTGCCGCACCCTCCCCTTCCTGTTTTTGCTCCAGCTCATGTTTAATTTCGTTTGCTGTCGCTCTCTTTTTTCAGTCCAGTTTGCACCAAAGATTCACGACGAGACAAAAAACATGGAAAGTTGCAGCCGTGTAAACTTGTCCGTCTCAGCTTGACTCAAGCTGGCTGACGGTGTCGCCTGCAACTCAGCTTGTCAAGTCTGCAGAGGCCAGCTCTAGAATGTAAGGCACGTCACTTGTTTCAACAGCCAATCAGTTCATTGCGAAGTCACCTGATGCTAAGAAGCGCAGGAAAGAGCAGCAAATAGGAACGCTCATTCTCTAAAATGACCCGTGATTGGCCGTAAAGTGCCCATCACGACCTGAATACAGAGCCAAGGAGAGGTGCAGAAGTCTAATGTTCTTTCAGAACACTTGAATTGCAAAATACTGAAAATTTGTTATGGAATTTTTTGCCTGATGACACCAAAAATAAATTGCCTACCTCAGCTTTAAGATATCCCCCATTTTGTGGCATTAACATATTGATACAAAATCTACTGATGCAACATTTTCTCCCGGAAATGTTGCTGTGTGATTACATTTGTATCATCATAAGAAAATACTTAAAAATAAAAGTGTTTGCAAAGTTTCAAAAATGCTCAATAACAAAATATGTCATACACAGCACGTTAAAGGATTATCAAACTTTGGATGGTAATGTAAAGGTAAGAAAGAGATTGTGGCTTAATATTTAAAAAAGGGATGAGTAGCTTGAAGCCGAAGACATGTTGTGTTTCCTTTATCGACATTTAACTAGAAATACTGTCTTGCCTGAATCTTTACCAGAGTGCTTTTGCTGCCCAAGCTTAACCACACACTCGATATGAACCTCAATCTGTGGTGAGTCCTTTACTAATGCCACCTTTTACCTAAAACAATTTGGCAAAACAAACTGATCGGGGAATAAATAAATGTAATATCTGGAATATAGGCATGTCCATAGGTGTATAATTGGAATGAGAGCTGTTAACTGTGAAGGTTATGTATTATTCACATCATTGTAATACCCCTAACAACATTCAGAGAAAACACTTTTGGACCTATTACACAAAGTTTGTCCCTAATTTGTTTGGTTGCAAACCCATTTGTTATCTGTTAACTAATACCATGCGATTTGATGTAATCACTGTTGCATGTGTTTGACTGCTGCCGTAGGGGTCTTCTGCATTTGTTATGCCTGTTTAACGCTCCTTTTTATGTTCCCACATCAAATGAGTGAGTGTAATGTGAACGCGGTCGCTGATGAACTCAAGGAAAATTATCACCCGGCTCTGCAGCCCTCGTCAGCTCTAAGGAGCTTTATAGCACGGTGCAGCAGGGCACCACATAGCTGTGTTGTGAGTATGGTGGTATTTTGCTGTGCTATTAATGTGAGCTCTCTCCATCAGTTTGACTGATGCTATTTGATGTGTGACAGGTGTGCAGGTGATTGGCTCACTCCCCGATACCACCCGCTGTGTCAAGATGGTGGTGGTGCTGTGTGGGGCGCAACTCAGCTCCGTCTCTTCCCGGCTCACTACACTTGCTCCTGTTTCAGTTCTTTGCGTTGCAGCTTGTAAAATTTCTACCTTGCTGATGCCCTTCTGTTGCTAGAGTCTGTAGTTACGGAGGTAAGTCATGTACTTTGGTTTCCTTAATTATATGGGGTTATTTCTGTCATACCGTTCCGGCCAGATTTGCTGTTTGTTGTTGTGGCAGTTGTCCACCCTAAAGCCATATGCTATAGCTCCATCTTTCAAAAAACCCCTTCATATACATACACAGATACACACAGTGATTTCACTGTAGCTACTTGACATGGACATGGGAAGAGGGGGGTGAGGATGCTGCAGCACCCCGTGCTGACGAGGGGTAGAATAGTTGCCAGTTTGGCCAAGGACTACAGATAAAAACTGGCCTTTTGGCTAATTTGGTGTATTTACACTAATGGTCATTAATATGCACTGTCCTGGAAAAGTAAACCAAGTAAATAAATAAATATCTAATGTGCTTTTAGAAAAATTGTTTTACATTTTAAAAAGCATATGGTAAGGTCCTGACAGAGTAAACATGGGAAAAAAAACATGTTTAGAAATCTGCAAATTGAATTAATTCCCTGTTTTGGAGGAATGCCATCTTGCCAGGTCAACGTGCAGGGTTGAGCGAGCTAAACTTGTGCGGAGAAATGTAGCGGTAGAGAGGCCAGCAGCTGCAGCCTCGGTCTGCAGGCAGCCTACATGTTGCCTTCAGGAACCTTCGTGAATAATAGAGTTGAGGCAGAGCAGTTGTAGGACATCAGAGGGAAAAACCAGAGGATATTTTCTCTGTAACATAAGACCCGGTTTAACTGAAATTGCTGTTTTATGCAACATATTAACATGCATCGTTAAGTGTTGTTTTCAAAGCAGCAGGTCGCCGTCAAATTTACATATTCTTCCTTTAAAGGAGAAGTTTGTTTTTTACACATTAAGCCCTTTCTTTGGGTTCATTACATCAGACATGACTGAACATGCTGTGAGTTTCTCGTCTTTTAAAAATGAACATTTATTGTGTTTTTTGACCAACTCGGTGAGTGCCCGTGCACCTCCATTGTTTTCAGCTAGCGGCGACGTCAGCAACGAGCTCCAGCTCTCGGCACTGCAACATTCGTCATGATATCACTATTTACCATTGTGTATGGTTGTGATGAACCCTATGATAGGACTTAATATGCGAAAGATGAACTTCTCCTTTCCGACTTTTGCAGAAATTTTAAATGTTTCCAGTTTTTATCACATCACAAGTAAATTGTTTTCGGTCCGCAGTATCATGCTTTGTCTATTTATATTGGAAGACAAAATACTGGAAAACCCGACAATGCAGGCTTGAACAGACAGACCTAAAAAACAATTTTAATAACAAAGTAAGCTATCGGCACACATTTTAAAATAAGAAACTTAGAAAAACACACATTAAACTACCTCCTGAGATTCAAAGGGAAGTGAGCACAAGTGGGACCTATAAAGCGCAGCGCGGCGTGATCACAGTGGACTGATGCCTCTGTCCGGTTACACCCACATTCAGAGGTGGAAAGAATACATAAGCAGGAGTGCTGCAATGTTGTTTAATTTTACTTGAGCTCACTTGAGCTCAACTAAAAAGCGGCTCAGAAAAATATCTATCTATCTATCTGGTGGAGAGCAGAGGAAAAAGGAAATGTAAATATGGTTTCTAAATAGCTGGTACCTTAAAGTAATGCCTTTTCCTAGAATTATATGATGCAGGTGCAATAAAAGCGCAGAAATCAGCCAACAGTACACACCTGTCCATGAATAGCAGGAAAAGAACTCACAGGTGATAGTTTGGGAGGCACCGGTTCTGGTAACCCCAGCGCCGTCACAGCTCTCATTCTGAGCCAAGGCTCGCATCCCTGGTATCAATGTAACCGTCACTCTTTGGATGAAAAAGAAGTGGACACAAGAGTCTGCAGCTCTCTTTTATGGCAAAGAATTCATGTTTTCAGGTGCTTCCCATTTATGAATATTGTCTTGGAAATGCGTGTTTCTGTTTACTATTGCAAAAGAGGTGATGGTGAGTGGAGAGGGGGGAGGGGTGGTGGTTTGGAGGGTGGCATTGAGGGTGGGCAGATCTTTTATTTTGTGGATTTTACTTGGTTTGATGTATTATTGAAGGGATCATTTCTCACACATTTGTTTCCTCCCTCGTTGGGTGGATGAAATCTCTACTCCTTCTGACTTGTATCGATTAAAATTTCATCACAAAGAAGGTAAAATCTCTCTGAGACTTGGAAAGGTTATTTATCAATATGAATCATGATATCTCGTGTTTCCAGTTAATACTGTTACGCTTATCTGTATTTTTTTTTATATCAGCAAGGAAACAAAAGACTGTGTGATGCATGAGGTGTCACAAGCCCACGATGAATTAACACCTTGACCTGCAGTTCAACTCAGCTCTAAAAAACTGAACATTTCAGCTCTTTTTTTTGGTTTTACAGCCATGCTCAGTTTTCTTTAATCGTGTTGTCTGATAGCTGAAGCAGGCAGCCGTTTACACCAAAATATCTGTACAAACTGCCTGTACGCAACTTGCCCGGCACCAAGCAGAAACAAGATGCAGTTACTCACTAGCTGGTGAACACACGGAAGCATTTTGAAATCAAAGAGCCAACTGTTGCCCTCACGAGTTGGTACTGACCAAAAACAGAGGGAATACTGGACTTATATCCACTAGGACAAAGAGATGTGACCTGTTTGCCAACAAGCTTGTCAAAAGGTGATGATACAGTTCTTTTTACTGCCACCAAGTGGCCCAAAAATCAATCACTGCCAGTTTTTATCCTCAATCTGTTTCCTTTCTGAGTGCCCCCCTTTTTTCTCTTCTCTTCCTTTTTTTTAATTTTTAGACAATATTTTGTTAATACAAAACAAAGACCCACAATACAGACAAAACATGACGGAAAACACAAAATAGAGCAGATGCAAACACATGACAAGACAACAAAAACCTAAACAAAAATCACTTAGAATACCAGCAAAAGCACAAATCACAGCCACTAAAGTTTACAAAATAGTCTTCTTTATACACTTACTCTTATATATTGGATAACCCCGTGTTTAAGTTTAAAGGTATATCACTCCCAAATTTTTTAATTTTTTATTTATTTTTTTATTTTTTTATTTTTGGTGTGTCTTACAAACAGCCAGAAATGTACAAATGTGCACAAGCACAGCTATGTTTTTACATTTCTGACATTGGAATGGGCACATAGGAACATACTGATCATATATACGGTCGTGTTGGATTATTACCAGCTGCTGACCAATCACAGCAATTGTTTGTTTGATATTGTTGTATTTCTTTTGAATCTGGGTGAATGAAATGAACTGTTTATGTGAGTAAATATACTGTTTATTTGTATTTGTTTGCAAACCTGCTGCCTCAAAATTGCCTCCGAGGGATGAAGAAAGTATTTTTGAATAGAACTGAATGTCTACAATGAGCAACGGGGGTTACATGCAGTCTGTGAATAATCTTATAAAATAATAACAAAATTTGAATAATCTGTTAGAACATGAAATTTTCTTTGTATTCGACAAAAACATTTCTCTTTCTCAAAATCACATGTGCCCATTTTTAATCCGCCTGACTCATTTACTGTTACTACAGTTTGTAGCTCTCTACAGTCTGGCTTTCTCAGAATGCCTCATGACAACCCCCAGAGAAGAAGAGTGACTGTGCTGCAGTAATTTCCAGCAAATACGGACCTGTGGGCACATGAGTACCTATCCAGCTTGTGAACACGTGTGCGTGTGTGGCTGCATCTGTGATCTTGGCTGCTCTTTCTACTCATGAAAAGCAGTATTTTTCTCCACTGCATTTTGGTCTGTTGAGGCCACTTACGGTGGAGAAAGTGAAAGAGTGATACCTCTACCTGTTCTTTGATGTCAGTCCAGTGATCTCTGTATGACTGTTGAACACTGCTGCACTAAAGTCAGTGTTTTTCCGGCATTTTGTTTCTTTCTGCTGTTTTAATTCAATCTTATTGACCATGTTCTTATTCTACTAAATGTGTTTATTAGAATCGTGGGATGGGAGCCACATTTATGTGTACGCAAACACCGTCTGAAGCTCAGCGCTGACGCAAGGTGAGACCAATGAGAGCTCTCGTGCGATGTGAACGCAGCCCCCACCTAAGAGCTACAAGGCTACACCAGGCATGTCCAAAGTTGGGCCCAGGGGCCAATCCTGGCACGAGGTCAGATTTTACACTGCCTGCAGTTTCTGTTTTAATATGTATTATTTACAGCCAGGACTGTCAAACGGAATTAATAAATCATGCGGGTCGAAATGCAATTTCTCTTTTTACCTCATGGTGGCAGCACCACTCTAGTTTCGCCTGGCTGTGTGACCCATGTTGTGACCCCTACCTGCTAATTTCTGCCATGGCGACTGCAGATAAAAAGAGGATCGTTGATGTTGAGGGCGGCCACTTCCAGGAGAGATGGAAATGACAACATTTTTTAACTAAAACCAAAACAATTGTGTTCGCCTAATTTGCTAAGAGACTGTTGCCATCCATAAGGAATTCAGTCTAGCCTAAAAAGACATTACCAGACATAACATGCTAATGCATGAGACAGATATCGGGGGGTGACCATGATGAAAAAAATTAAACAACTTGAAGCTGCCTCGGCCTCACAACAGCAGTTTTTCACGCAGGCCCACGAGTCAAATGAAAATACCGCCAAAGCAAGCTACAAAGTGGTCATGCCAATTGCTAAAAATGGCAAAGCTTTTATTTTTTATGGTTGAGAAATGTCAGGAGGGAGCGTTGGCCCGTGGGCATTTTCACATTTTCAAATCGGGCCCTCTTTGAAAAAAGTTTGGACACCCCTGGGCTGCAGTGAACAGTGAGGCTAAAACATATCAGTGACGTTTTTCAAAACAACTT